>JAAGNO010022395.1:44920-58591 GCA_033439905.1 Ceryle rudis
GAGTTCGTTTTTTAACACAATCGCAAGACAAAGCACCTAGAAATAAGCAGTTTAAATGCAGCAGTGTCATTATGAAATTTTTACTAATCTCCAAAACCCAGTTTATAGTGGCATTCCTCTACACTATTTTTGGATAGTCTGAGTTGTTGTGCCCAGGATTCTTGAGGTTTAAGATCACAGCAGGCTGTGATAAGGAGGGTGTTATCTCCAGGTCATCTCACCAGGAGTGACTGCAAGAACTCTGGTAGTTTTAGGTAAAGTCTATGGGATTTTTTGCTTTGTTTCCCATAAGAAGGGGTCTCCATCATACCAAGAAACCAAATCACAAATTTACCACAAGCTGCACTCTAGTTTCCAGGCTGAGAGTTGGCAGCAGCTGAATCTCTCCTGTCATCCCTGGAAGCCATCCCTCCCAAGCATAAATGATACATATTGGCAGCACATTGCAGCGATCCTGTAGCACTCTTTGCTTTTTGTTCCCATTGATAGAAGAGAGGACTTGCATCCAACACTTTTTGAGCACTAAGTGCTTCTAAAGAGTTTAAAAGGGAAGGAAAAGCACAGCAGACTTATCAGTCAATTCTTCTTTTACAGAGTTGCAAGTCAAACAAGTTAACACCTTAATTGGGATGGTTCTGGAACAGGCCAGTGAAAGAGTTACATCTTTAGCAAGTGGAGATAGCTGTCCCCTACTGAGTCACCTTCTGCTTACACCTGAGCTGAATCATCTCCTGTGCATCTGTTTGTATCTTCTGCTTAATGCAAGCAGCAGTCGCATTTTCTACCAAGCTGCGGTGCAAAAACATAAAGCCACAAGAGCAAACAATGATACTTATAATGAGATAGCACTGGGCTGTTAGTATCTCGAGACAGATCTAACTGCAGTGATCCTTTTAACAGGAGGTCACTGCAAAAACTGCCTTTTAACGCTTGATCCCGGCTGCAGGGTAGCATCATACCCAATTATGCAGACTGCAGATGCAGTTCCAAAGGGAAGGGGAGGAGGGATGAGATCACTGGTGCTCTTTCCTAAGAAATCAGTTTACAGCATGTGTCTCTTCTTGACAGAACCGGAACTCCCTGAGATGCGCAGCATTCCTATCTCTCACGTTTGTGGCTCCGTCGAAATGCCTTTGATCAGTGACAGTGCTGGAATGATGATGATAGTTTATACAGCAGTTATCCCATGCTGTGTTTATTATATTCAAGGGAAAGAACTGCCCATGGAGACCTCACAAAGGCACTCAAAGCCTGAAATAATCATTGGTGTGACTTCACTGTAGCCAGTGAAATGACATCAAGGATGCATCTGGCCTACTGTTTCTGGAGGAGAGATGTACTTTCACATGGCCCACAGGTCATGTCTGGAATGTCTTTAGAAGTTGTAGCATGGCAAGCTACACTTTTAAAACTGCCCTAATACTGTTTCTGGAGAGAGGATATTACTGCCAAACCACTCCGTAAAGTAAAACTCTTTGACTCACTAGTGGTGGGAACAGACATTCCCTGTTGTCAAGAGCAATGTGTTGGCTGCAAGCACTAATGTTGCGAGTTTCTGCAGAGCATTTACAACAGCTTCGCCAGCTGAACACATTCAGATTCCACTGATGGCTCCTTTTTGCAATGATTTTTTGAATTTGGCCTAACACTGGGCATTTTCACTATGATGTAACAAGCCTTTGACAGTAGTGTAAGTCAGACTTTCAAAGCCTTGTTACAAAACTCTCCACAGCAGAAAGCAGTAATTTATGAAGTATAAATCATTTTAAGCTATACTTAAGCAAGACCAGCAAACAAACCATAGGATATTTCTGATACAAATCATGTATTCACAGAAATGCAGCTAACTGAAGAAGTGCTTAGGATCTGCTGTTTAGCTGTCCTGGTGCCTTTCCAGTGAGAGAAGATGGGCATGGAACAAGCCAAATGCTAACTAGAATGCCACCTTGTCTGGTGGATTTGTAACTCAGCTCTACGTAACCCAATGCTTGTATCCTCTCCTGGGGATAACGAGAGCCTGTGTGATGGATTCAGACTGGTCTGCTCAGTCATGACCAGCCCTGAATTAGAAGGGGTTTCCAAATAAAACTGCCTCATCAAAATACAGGGCAATATACAAAGGTTTAACAATCCTATGGTAATATCTTGTTAGCCAAACACAGACAAATCCTTTCAGTTGTAATACTTCTGATGATAAACTGACATAGACGTGATGTCATTTCAGTCAACCTTGTGAACACTTGCTGTTTTCACACAGCGTATCTCACCCCGTGGAAACCGTCAAAAACATTCGTTGCATTAAGAACCTTTACAATGTGCTATACCTGCAAAGAGGTGGGTGCCACACAGTTTATGGGTTCTGTCATCCTGGTTTCAGGTTCCTTAGTACTACACATGTGGTAGTCTTGCCCGTAAAATGCTGACTGAACACTTATTGTTGAATGCCGAGGACAGTGAAGACTCAAATGTTCCCCATCGCAGGCATAGGCAGTATGATTTTGCAGAAGTTTGGTTAGGTAACCTAGAAAATATTCAGCTCTGTTACAACCAGTACAGGAAATGGCAAGCTCATTAGATAATAAGAATACCACAGTCAGTCTCTGGAAAGGGCATTGTAGTCAAGGTTATATGTATGGACCGCTGCCACACCACATGGTTCTGTGAATGGATCAACCTTTACATGCTAGTAAAGCTCGCGTCTGGAAAACAAGAGGTTGCGCAGCAGTGAGTCAGAGCCCCAGCAGCACTCCAGTAGCAGCACTATGTTGGAGATGTTGTTCCACGGACAATAAATGGGCTCAGGTTGATAACAATCCCAGGCCTTGTCTGCAAAACTCGGACAGGCTATATTACTTGTTTTTTGCAGACTACATTCTTGCATTCTAGCTGGCTAAGCTATTCCCTACACATTGTCTTAAACCAAAGTTTTGCACTTTTGGGATCCTAGGCCATTGTGTTTCACACAAGTGATAATAAAAGTGACTCTCTCTGTCACCAAACCAAACACTAGGATAACAGAGAAAGGTGGTCCCTAAGTGCTGACCACCACAGGTGATAGACAGAAACCCAGAAGTAAGATACACAGAATTTTCTATTTACTGGAGAGGTTTTCGGTGTTGCCAGGAGAGGGAGAGGCAGGATCTGTATGCAGCTGTCCACCTGTACCATCCACTTCTATCTTCTAGTAAGCCCATGAGCAGCAGAGCTAATGACAGCTGTTTTTCTTATTTGTATTTCATCATGGATTGTCTCTTTAGCCAAGACTTCCGTTATCACTACAAATATTTATAAATCGAGTCTCCTACTTCCCTTACCTCTGTTCTGAAGAATACTTCAATGGAAACATGAAGGCTGCTACCTTTGACCATTACAAATTAGCCATTGTGATGGGAAACTACTGGGAGTAATTAAATTCAAAGACTTTCCTCACCTATACTTACTTATGAAGCTTTGGTATCTCTACCACTCTATCACATTTGATTAAAATCTATCTCTAAGCAAAAAAGGTTTGTAGGTGAAAGGGAAGAAGAGGTGTGAGGGACAAGAGAGATAAAGATACAAAATACCAGACTACAAATGAAGCAATTGCTTTTCTCATCCCTCATCCATAAACACATGGAAATTAGATCCAAACCCACCTTTTTTCCCCATGGGTTTCACGACAACCCAATATACTACAGCCAAAGTACATCTAGTTTTTAATTCTTCCACTATTAGCCAAATGTTTTATTAATGTGTATACAAAAACTGTATTTGAGTAGTTCCCTTACTCTTACACATGCACTAAATTCTGTATAATTCTCTCTAAAATCAACTCCTAACTTCTAAAACACCAAGTACATCCACGTTCATGTCAAAAAAAAAACCCCAACAAAATTCTCCAAACCCAACATACTAAGTAATGAGAAAGCACTAACAGCTTCCACTGATTTATTTGGTAAAACATTAGTAGAAGTTTTAAAACTGAGACAGTGATTACATATGTATATTTTTCATTTCAGAAATTATGGTTTTCCTATCTTTGTCTCTTTTCCAAACATATAGTTGGTCTAATTAAAGACAAAAGCTAGTACCTTCTCCTCAGATGCCTTGCTTACCCCATTGTGGTGGCAGCAATATGTTGTCTTAACAACTTAACAACTGTTAAGTATAACAGGAAGAAAAAAAAACCAAAACAACAAAAACTCACACCGTATTTTCTTGTTTTGATAGCTCAGTCAGAACTAGAATGACAAGCTTTTTGTATCATTAAAATAAAAATTAGTTTTCTCAAAGCAAATATTGAAAGAGGTTGGCTCATGCCATTTTTTTTTCCACACTTTCTGGCCTTTTTAAACCTTTCACCAAAGACAAGCAATTTTAAAGTTTTTTAAGTAGAAATTTAAGTACTCCAAGTAAATGATGTGAAAGTAAAATACCGCAGTTCTCTGGCATCTTTTCCAGCTCCAGTGGTGCAACTGGACAGGAAAATTCAGCTCCCCTATCAGTTACTAAGTCTAGAGAGAGGAAAAGCCTGCTTCACTATTGTCTTTGCTGTTCCTCATTTAGGAAGGGAGGACAGGGGTCAGCTAGATACACCTTCCAGTGTTGAAAAGATGCAGGCGAGTTCCTCACCTCCCTAAACTGAGTCTGAGCACTAGCACTAAAATCAGGACAGAGAGAATTTCATGCCCTGTATTTGCCATCTAAATCTCAAAGAGACCAGCCCAGCAGAAATCCCCATGGCTTCTCACAGGTTAAACAAAGCAAACCAACAAATCCATCCTCTACATTTTCTGTGTAACTGAGATCACAAATAATTGAACTTTCCTGCCAGCGCCACTCCTCTGTCAGCCTGCTCCTGAAAGGTGCTGAGTATTACCTGGAAGATGGGCCCAATGCCCAATTGCACCCAAGCGACTTTGCCTCAGTGCGATACTGCAAAGGGGCCTCCAGTGGCATTTACTGCCACCGAATGCCTTTGACATTGCCATCATAGCATAAAGGGCCATAGTGTAAAAGAGCATTCAGTCCAGTGTGAGCTGTGGGCACTCAACACCTTGAAAGATTTAGCCTGATATTCGTAATAATTTTAATTCTTCAGGTTTTAAGTTACTTGGAGCCAAGAGTGCTGTATACAAAAAAATCCAGTATTCCCTAAAGAATATCAGCTATGTTGTGATTTGGATGAGTTCCCTGGCATCTTAACTGCTACTTTGATCCTGCAAATTCCTAATCCCATATCTAAGCACCTTTCTCCAACAATTGCAACTATTCAATCCTTTAAAAAAATGCTTTTATAAAAAACTTGCTCTGATTCTGTATAAGCAATATGGTTCACTTGTAAAAATTGCATTAGGTGGACTGATGAAAGTAAGACGACATGCTCTTCGGCCTTCCAAGCGGCATTTAAAGTGACTCTGCTGTTACTAAAATTCTTGTGTATTTGCACACAATAAGGGATAAAAATAGTAATGGAAACTGGCTGAAACCTAATGTTCTCTGATAAGAGAAGTGGTGACGTACTAGTATCTAAATTACTTGTCACACATGGCAGACCATGTAAATCTGCATTTTTTATTACTATACACACAGACTTTGTAGACATAGGTGGGAGCAGTCAGCCCTTTGTGAAGAGCAGTGCTGACTGGGCAGCTCACAGCTCACACTGAGAAAGAATTCTCACTTGAAGAGTCTTGTTTTCCTCTTGCTCTTCCCCAACAAACTCCCAGTTTCATTCCTCTACTCATGCTGGCCCTCTTCACATACCAAGGCGCTGCCTGCCCTGTGCTCAGCAAGGAAATAGTTTTCTCAGCAGCTGTTGCCTCTCACCTTGGTCACCAAGTGGTGCTTGAGCAGGAGGGAGTAGTTTCCAGTTTTCCTCCCTCCTTCCCTAGGCAGCATACCCTTGTGGTCACCCTGGTAGAAAGCATCATCATCTTGAGACCACAAGTATCCCTATATTGTTTACCACATTCCATACAGAAACGCTTCCCTCAAGGCAGCAAATTTAACCGAATGGCACCGTAATTTAGGAGTGAAAATATGTTCTTATCTCTACAATTAATAACAGATGTAATTATCAGAAGAGAGGGAACTGTAATAGTTGAATGGGTCTGTCAGTCTTTCTGAGGCATGCTTCCTTTTCTGCATTTCTCTCGATTGGCGCAATTAAATCAGGTCATGCAAAACAGACAGCAGGGCTGTGTCACTTTCAGGCATGGGCCCAGCACATTGCCTGGGCTACATGCACTTCAGGGCACTACTTGCTGTTCAGAATGTCTCATCTTGTATTTGTGTAATTAATCAATATCTGTTGGCTGTGAATTCTGAGAAAACATAAAAAAAAAAAAAATCTAATATGGGAGCTAGAGACTATCACTGGACTACAACAGACCTGTTAAGTCCTAGTTCCCTCTGTGCTAGGGAAGTAGTCGCTAGCTCCTCTCTGGCCAGCACACAAGGAGATTCCCTTCCCCGGGAAAGCAGGGCAGAGGGAGAGCTGGAGCACAACCATGGCTCACCCTAGCATGGATGAAGTGAGGTCATGACTGTGCACGCAGCTGGACTGGGAAACCAGAAGACTTGTGAGTTACGGGGTTTCTTACCCCAAGCAAACAAAATCTTAAGCAGGCCCTACAAAAATCCTTAGATGACAATGTTTTACACCTAATGTTGGGGATTTTTTCCTCTGTGTTTTCTGTGTTGTTGAGTGATGTGGGGTTTAGCTACAGCAGTCAATTTTTCAAGCATTATTCTGCAATGAGGAGGACTATAGATTTCGTCTTTCTGTTCTGAAAAATAATAAATGCCACTCTTCCTTAAAACAATATAAAACTTTATTAAAACAATGTCAACTACTGTGAGAATTGTCTAAATAAGAAAAACTTGGCAATGCTGCAGTGTGCCAGCAACATCTCTATGTGTCTGTGTGAAAACTCCACTAGGAGCTTTCCCATTTATCCAAGACACACATTCATAAGCTGTGTATGGGGTGCTCTGCATACAAAATCATGTAAAAGACGTTACAGGCTGGCTCAGAAGTTAAGCCTGAATCATACGTCAATAAACAGATCCCATTGATTTGAAGGCCAGAAGGTATCATCCCACCCAACTGTCTGCATAACCCAGACTACTCCCTCATTGTTAACTTTTTACTGGGACTCAAACCACCAATGCAGAATTCAAACGTAATCCTTTCTTCCAGAATTAGCCAAATTAGTCACAGCATCCACTGTGTTGACAAAGAACTTCAACTAAAAAAACATAGCACCAGAAAAACACACAAAACACTGAGGCTGAGCAGCTGAACAAAGCTTTAAGCCTTACTGATCACTTCTTGTTGGAAAGGAGGACTGATAAACTGTAATAACAATAATAGACAGAAATAACTGGCCTGAGAGCATAAAATTTGTAAATAGATGGCTCTTTGTGTGAAACAGCTTTTAAAAGCTTATAGTTTTTACACTCAACATTTTCTCCTGCCATTATTGCTTTGAATAGCAACAATAATGTTAGTAATGAACCAGAAGGTATGAAAATCCAGGACAAAAAAAAAAAAATCTCTTAAAAACATTTAAAAACTGTGAACTTATAAAGTTTCAGCATAAAAAAAATACGACTACCAAAAAGCCTTGAAGCAGTCAGGCAAGAGATGTATTACGTCTCCTGTATATGGCACAAGACAGCAGAGGGTACTCCAGTTTTCTAGATACACTCCTTACAGTGGAGGATTCTAACACAAGGCCTTAAGGTCCTTTTTCAGTTGTCAACATTAGAGTAAAAAAAAAAAAATGTGTATATTATGTCCAGCCTCACCACACTGGCATGAACCTCGCCATATGGAAGCATCAAGGAGAATGGCATTTCAAGCTGTGAGTCTAATGCCTAGCACATTATTAAATGCAATCTCAGCGTTAACCGATGTGATGTCTTCTGGGCAAGGGTGCAGCTTTGCAATGCAGTATTTTTAGAGCCTGAAGCTGAGTAGCACACAGCCTATAAGGGGTCTCAGAATCAGGCCGTCATATACAAATTTAGTAATAGTAGTTCCTGAACATTGTTCAGTCTAGCTTAATTAGCACAGCAACTTGCTAGATTGTTTTAAAGACATAAAAATCCATTTTAGATCAAAAAATAGATTGAAATAGCACACATACTGTCGTGGGAGTCCCAGAAGGCTAATCCATTCGGTAAATCTACATCAACTCCCCGTTTTCTGAAGAATTGTGCCAACAGTCATTAAAAATACACAAGCAAGATTAGCAGTTTTAAAGGAAGAGATCTCATGTGGTGATAACATAATTGTTGATAAACTCTGCTACAAACACCATTAGAAGGATCAATCTGATATTTATTGGTATTTGGGATCCAGCTGCAGCACTTCTCCAACAAGACTTTCTCCACTGGTTTGTGAAGAAAGCATAAAAGAGAAATTAACCCCTACGTTTCCTGCCCCATCCCCTCTGCCATATCCTCTGCTGGTCTTTACAGGCAACTACATCCCAGACCATGCTGTTCAGGGTTACTGCATAATCACTGCTTTCAAAGCCGGGCTCTGTGTGTGGATATGACAGTGTCTATTAAACCACGTTCACAGAAGCAAGGATCTGCCTCTCTCAATTCTTGTCAGTCTCTTACCTTGGTTGTCTGCAAGTTCTTTCTGTGGTAGCTCTTCTATAGAATTAGCAATTGTGACAGAGGGCAAAATGGTATCCAGGAAAGACGCTTTCTAAATTGCACTACACTATGTTTTTTGCCCCATCATTTTACTCTTTTTCATCCAAGTACCCTGTAAGCAGTACTGTTTGAGTCATCCTAGCCAGACTTGGTCTGATCAGTAAGAAATACCCTTAAGCAGAAGCATTGTTTATTCTACTCACTGTTCAGAATTAAGCATAACAGCTTCACTGAGCAGATACACATAAAACCCCATACTTGCTTAATATATGCTTTCTTGCATAGTCAATAATTCGACTTAATTTTGTGCTTGTTTTTTTAGTGTGCATTCTTCCACTATTCCTCTCAACACCTGGACTCTTTACAAGTGACCGCTATGCTACTAACTTCATCCTTTTGCTTGTACTGCAGAAGATGGCACGAAAAACTGGTTTGCTATGCAAGTAAAATATGTTTTGTATAATCATTGTCTTTTTTATACTAACCATTTTTGATGTGGGGATAGATGTTCACTTGGAAAAAGTAGTGATAATCTAGTTCCACTGATAAGCTAGTGGCCATAAAAAAACCTTCACATTTCCAAATGCCTAGTTTGGTTTCAAAGCATTCAAAGCTGTTGGTTTTCTTAGAATCAGTCCTTGAAAGTTTTCAGTTGACCATTTCTAAAGTAGATGAAGCTATGAGATCATGATCTCTTCCATTCCCTTACTCAACAAGTTTTAAGCTCAATGGCCAGTTTCAAACCTGAGGGGCACAGGACTCATCAAGAAATAAAAGTTCCTTTAAGTTTCATAAAGATTGAAGCCTGAGCTGACAGGTCAAAGTAAGAACTGTCACTTCCAATTCAATCTAATTCACTAAAGCTAAAAGTCAACCGGCTGCTGAAGAGACAGCATAGAGACTTATACACAGGAGAGCTAATCAGCTTGCTGCTAATGGAGCAATTTGTTCTCACTGGCCTTAATGACAGATGAAGGATTAAGCCTTCAATAAGAAAATGCCTAAATTAAAACCAAAAATTGTTTTGGGATAGTACTGCAATCAAAGCAGGCATCAGTGATTAAGACATGAGTCAGGTTTTGCATGAATTGCTTTATCAACATGCACACTTTCCTAAGGAAATTTTCTTGTTTAATTTTTCCCCTCATAATCACATCTCATGGAACATAATACGGATCATGACCATCTTGTTGAACCTAACTCCCACTGCCTCCTAAATCTGCAGGTCAAATTAAACAAGAGCTTGGTTCCACTTAAGCCAGAGAAAGGACCTGGGTAACTAGCAGATAATTCAGTGTAAAACCACATTCAATAAACAGGGTTTATTCAATGAGTAGCAAGTCAGAGAAGTCATCAAGCCACGAGCTCTTTTTAGAAAAACAAAATCAAGATGTCATGAAAAAAGTATAGACATCCTGTAACTTTTTGGTTATGCCAAATGGGCATTGTTTCCCCAAAAACCATACAACCTTGCCACTCGGCTCAGACTTCCAGTTATGAGAATTACACTTTTACAGAGTAGAAAAATCCATGAATCCTGCACTCATGGACCAGATGCCTATTCTCTCTCTCATATTGTCCCACGGCTGTTCTCCGTTTCCTTTAGATCTACAGTTTCATATTCCCTTGTGTTGACTCCCAGGAGTGACACATTTTCATTGTATCCCAGTGTCATTCTGAGGAAACTGGAGGGATCCCTGGGCACATCCATCACCTCACTCACTTCTCATTTCCTTCTTGTGTTTGGAAGAGGCAAACCATTACTAATCCCCAAAAGGTTTTGGTCTGCAGTAAACTCTGTGCTATGGTCAGTTATACTTCTCTCAGCTATTCCATGAAGCCATAAGGGCAAACACTTGGCCTGGGATTTAATACGGAACTATTACAGTGGAAAAGGAAGACTTTCTTATCCTAAGATACTGACAAGAGGTACAACACTGTTAAGGCAGACTGTGAGGCTTTTTCCTGCCCCTTGCCAAAAAATCCTTCTTTTGATTGGAGAAAGAGTACCTTCTTCTAGGGCCATTAACAAGAAGATACAAGAGAAAAGCTCAGCGGGCAGCAAGGTCTGCTGGAGACAAAATGAGTGAATCATTATGCCCAAGCGAAAGCAAAGACTTCCAAAAGACTGCAAGAAGGAGCACTTCGGGGACTGGAAACATTTCTCTGTAAACTTGGATTTATGAACTTCAACCACCATGCAAACTTGAGGAGAGGGAGGGGCTGTTCATTGGCAGCTCCTCAGAAAACAAAATACAGGTTTCATTTTGCAAACAGAACTCTGACTCAAACTCTTCATTTTTTGTATTCCCGTTTACATTTGACACTCAAAAAATCAGATATATTAGACATCAGGGTATTTGTCTATTGAATGACTAAGTCCACCCTCTAACAGCTCACAGATCTGCAATCTTATGATGCCTTATAGTACAGTGAGTTCAAGCCAGAAAAGCAAAAAAACCTCACCCACCTTACCCTCATAACCTGATGCTTTTCTTTACAACATCTCATTCTCTCCCACTCGGTTTTAGTCTGGAGAAGTGAAAAGTCCAAAATCGGAAAATTATTTTGAAAAAAATAATGCTTGTCTTCCCCTCCAAGAATAAATACAATGAAGAAAAATAAACAGATATTTGTGGGTTGAGACCCTCATCCAAAGCCCACTGAAATCCCTAGGAATCTTTCCAGTGACCATAGGTCTTGTATTAGGAGTGACATTTTAAAATTAATTCTAAATTAAGAGCCAAACACCACTGGTATTTAATTTGTTGCCAGAAGCCACACAATAGACCTTTGAAACAAAACTCTAAAAATGCATAGAAATTCAGAAGAAATGACTCACCAAAGCTGAACAAATAAGGCCCAAACACGCCTCCTTCTGCTCTTCAGCTCCATTTAAGACACTATTGTCTCTGTGTTTGGTAATATATCAAAATATTTCAATTTTAATTGTAGATTATGGTTGGCAGATGACAGAATTCTGATAACTGGTGACTAGTCAAACAGTGCTTTCTTTGTCTGGGGACACTTCCATCAAAACCTGAGTATTTATTTGGAACAGGTCTGTAACCCCTTCCTCTAATAAAGCTGAGACTGGAAGCTGTGTCTCACCAAGACGGGTACAGCAGCAGATGGAATGGGGGGGGGATATAATCCCTGTTATTTGTTTTGAATAATAATAAAAATATATATATATGGTGTCAGGTGCCAGAAATCTGCACCAGAAATCTTGTGGGAACAAAGAGAGTTCCTGCCTTAAAGGTATAAGAATCTGAAAGACAGAATCAAAGTTGTTTTCTGAGCAATGCAGATCAGGAATTCAGACTTGCTATATGTTTGTGTCTCATGCCTGACATTCCCAGCATCTGTTGTAGGGATAAGAGCATTGTACTACACGTTAACTCACTTCAGGAGAGCTTTTGGAGCAGCATCCTTCCTTGGGGATGCCAATAAAGGCCTAGCTGCTTATGCTTACAAAACGTGTGGGAGCTTACTAGAACCAAAGCTTTTACTTTTCTAACAAGGATGATTAATCTCATCCACGGCTTCAACAAAAAAATATTTGGTGAAATCCACAAATAAAATGAGATTTCATAAACTACACTTCCTCAGGAAAGCAGCGAGAACCGCAGAGACAGGCCTGAAACAAAACCTTGGATCTCAGCACCATGATCTAAACTAAACTTTCACTTTTGACACACACCTCTTTATTCCACAGAACAAATCCCAGATCCATACCAGCTCCGCTTCAAGAAACTTTAAACCAGACTTTGAGGTTTAACTCCCGTATTACCAAAATGAAACATGTTTCTAGAATAAAATGGTTTTCTTAAACAAAGCAACCAACATTTTCATTTGACTTTTTAAAGGCAATATCAAGAAGATACATCATTGACATCACTTCTTTTAGCATCCTTTAAATATCGTGGTTGAAGGACAACCTCCACTTGCCACAGTGAGTCAACAGAACCCTCTCAGGAAAATTTATAAAGGATTTTATCTGACCAACACAAAAAAAAACCAACAAAAAAACCTCTGCATCATTGCGGTTGGTCGTGATTGATCCTGCCACATTATTACAAACAAAGCATTTGCCTGAAGCATTTGTTTGCTTTCCTTTTGCCTGGGGGAATCTGGGATAGGTGAATGCCACGGAACTTAATGGAATCCTTTAATGCAGAAAGGCCACAGGATCAGATTATATTTCTTGGGAGAACTGGTTTGCTTTTTCATTAGTTCCATTTGTTTTCTATCGTTGGGTCAGAAGATCAAGCCTTTGGAGCTAAAGCAATGCCTAGTTCTATCTGAACTGTTCTGGAAAAAGAAAGAAATGTTGACACCTACAGACAAAGATTAAAAGGTTCTACCTAAGCAATGGCTGTTTTTTCTGTTCACCTCCAGAAAGCCATTCTTCAGCCCAGTTATGCAATCACACGGTTACTTCATTTTTGATCTTCGGTTACAGCCACATTTCTTGAAAGCTGCCCAGAAAACCTGGCTGGGACTAAGGTAAAGAAAGGGAGATTGACTGATGAAGTGAGCAAAGGAGACTTGTTCAAGCCAAAAGCCTAAACTCAAAGTAGCATGGAGAAAAAGAGGAGGAAGGAAGGGATATAAAGAAAGGTGAATGGGTGCTCCTCAGTGTTGCCTGAGAGAAGGATTTTGCTCCCAGACAGTAAGAGGTCAGTTCATTTTTGCACCAGACAGGGAAAAGGTGGAAGAAGGAGGAGGGCTAGGACAGAGAGCCACTTCTCCCATTGCCAGCAAGGAGGGCAGGGGGATGAGATGAGGGAGCAGTTACTCCTGCTGTTGGGAAGGTACACACTCGTCAGCAGATACCACCATTCCCAGCTGAACCAGCTCTCCCTCAGCAGCAGTGGCAGCAGAAAGATTGGCTTTCTATAGCACCACTATAGGTACACAAGTTAAGTATAAATGTAGCATGTAAGTTTGATGGTTTTGCCAGATCCTTATTTTGCCTGTTTTGGGAACCAGTCCTTGAACACAGAGGAA
>JAAGNO010022396.1:0-24052 GCA_033439905.1 Ceryle rudis
AAAAGGGGAAAAAAGGAAAACAAAAGGGGAAAAAAGGAAAACAAAAGGGGAAAAAAGGAAAACAAAAGGGGAAAAAAGGAAAACAAAAGGGGAAAAAAAAGAGAAAAATAGATAGAGTGATAAGAAATTAGACAAAGTGTAAGCAAAATGTCGTTTCCCTCTCCTTGCACCCAGAATTAGTTAAATAAATATTGTAATACACACTGAGCTGGCAGCCTCTGCAAGACAGATGGCTGAGGGGAAAAATGTCCCAGCCTGACTCCCCACTTTCTGCAGTGACTCTTAACCTAAAGCTGAGGTCAAAGTGACCCTGGCAGCAGTGCTGGCAGAAGGTGAGTGCTCAGCCTACCCTGACACCCTAAGGGGAGTTCATGAGGGCCCACGTTTTGCAAACAGAGCAGCATCAAACATTCACAGAAGGTGCTGCAGAGAAGGATGGTAATTTAGGTGCTTCAAGCAGCTCTTCAGAGGATCTTGGCTCGCTCCCCTGGTTATGCGAAGAACATCAATGGTCTACCTTGCTACTTCACCTATTTAAGTACTCAAAAGTACGTAGCGTGACTACTTTCCCACCCTCATAATACAGATGATAAATTTTTCACCCTCCAGTTAATTAAGCTTGAGGGGTTTTAAATTGGAATTACAATTTAATTGCATTGGGTTGATTGTATGACAGGTAACATTTCCCCACCTGCCCACAGCTTCCCAGTTACACCCTACCACAACAAGAACATCCACTTGCAAGGAAAGATTGGTCAAACTAGAGAAATCCCTAAATCAGCTGTGTTCAGAATTTCAACACCTCTTTATAGCCTCACATTTTTATGTTCCATGATGATTAACGGATGAATGTGCTGAGCTTGCCCTTGAACATAATGAAAGCAAGAAAAGTAACCTCCTGAGCAATACTAGGTACTACAGTAGCAACTTTCAAAATCAGAACAACCAAACTACATTTGGGGGTTTATTTCATTCTGTAGACAGGATTGCTCCACACAGCCCAGTAACGTCCAGTCTAGCCATACTCATATTTAGATAATCATAGTGCTTACATCATGGACAGACCAGCTATAGCAATATGTTCTTATACTTGCTCTGCTCCAATAATAATGCACAGAATTTTAGCTATTTGGAAACTTCATGAAGAAATCAGGAGTGACTTTATTGGTAAATATATAAATAAACCTGTCATGAAACATTCCTTAATGTCTCTGATTCCAGTTGTTCAGACCCCATTTGCTTGTCTTGAAGGAGAAAACCCATACCTTTCTCATTGAACACTTGTCTATGGTTGGAGAAATTACAAGACAATGTCTAGCATACAGTAGGTCAACTTAACCATAATATTTTTCCTCAGTAAAGGCACCAATGAATACATGATAATTCAGTTCAGACAATCGATATTGGCAGGTGCCTTCATCAGCTAAATTGAAATACTGGGCAAATCTCACGAAAATCTACTAACCTAGCCTTGACAATGGCTGAATGGGTTGGGGAGAAAAAGGGTCTGTGAGAAACCCTGCCAAGATCATTTCTCTTTCCGCTTCTGACAACAGCAACTCTGAAGGAAATTCCAGTGAAAGAGTATTTCAGTACCCACACCAGATTAGAGAAAGAGGTAATAGAGGAAATTTGCATTCAAACTCAGATGACTGCTTTCATGGCTGTCAGACTCACCAGGAGAAGTCGCCAGGGCTCCTTCTCCATCTCTAGAATAACCAGATGCATTTACTGCTAGGGTCCTGCAGCACTGCAGACTCCTCAAGGGGTACAGCAGGGTAATGGGAACTTACAAGTAGCACGTCCTGCCCCAATTATCTGCTTCATTGACATAAGTACTTCTCAAATATAAGGCTGGATTTAGCAGCGGGGAAAGGAGGAAAAGCAAAAAGCACATAGATATTTATAATTTTTCAAAGGGGTAAGTTCATTGGTTCACTTCTAGGAGAGAGACTAAAAATCTGTAATGCCAAGTACCCTTTAAAAGGGGTTCATGTGTCAGACCAAGTGGTTTACGGTGCTCCAAAGAAACCTTTTGCCACAATTAGTTTCATGATATACATATGCTCATATATTATCACACACATTCATCTCTTAAATCAGTTGCAGCCTTAAAGTGTTAGTCCATGCACAAGGCAGTCTGAAAACTAAAGTAAAATAATGCAAGGAACTAAATTCTAGTTAGAGAGTTTCAGGACTTTCAGTCTTAAAAGAAACCAATTTTTTTTTGTTTTCTAGAGAAAGATTTTTCCCTGCAGTTCACACCTACCAACCAGCTCAGCCATCAGGTCCAGGAGGCACTCATCTGCCAAAGCCCACGGACGTTGACCATTGAAATGGCCGTGAACACCTCTGAAAAGGAAGAGGCAAATGATGAAAATACATGCTGTTCCCTTTGGATCAGTCCTAAGAAATGTACCTTATTTGGAGATCCCACATTTGGAGGAGGAAGGAGGAGGAGACTCGCATAAGCTGAGCACTGCCCTTTTATCATACCATTAAAGCAAATACAATTAATTGGTTGGTTTCTGTCAGGTTTTCAGTTGCTTGAAAGCTATTTATTTTGATCTCCAAATTTCCTCTAGAAATCCCTCAAAATTAAAGATGATGGCTTTTTCACAAGTCTTCTGGAAATGGGTGCAAGAAACCTTCAGGAGCAAGCACACCAGAAAAGGGCAAGGTAGTGCTTAGTGCAGGAGGGCACCCAATGAACCCCATCTCACTGAAACTACCCCAAGAGCAGAGATCACCATGCAGGGTTGCTTCACTGCCATTTCTAGCTGAACGTTGTATGGTGCAGAGGAAGGTAAACTTGAATACTTCCTTGCTCCCTGACATATATTTCTTGTCAGAAACAATTTCTATCTTCCTGAACCTCCTGTCTGAGCTCACCTTTCTGCATAAACCAGCAGGTACTTAATGGACATGCAGGGAAGCACCTGCCCAAACAGAGCTGCTTGCTAATTTTTATTGCTCTTCTCCCTGCCAAATTGTTGTGGATCTAAATGTTCATAAAGCTTATTGGTTTGACAGAAGGCACTTACAAACTTTATTTTGCAAACTGTTCCTGTCTACAGTGGATCGTATGGTTACTTTAAATCTGAATACATCACTACTCTGAAGTGACAGATATATATGTTCAGTTCTGGATTAAGTGCTCTGAACTAATTTTTTACCTTCAAACGTGACAGAGAAGTAAAATTCTATGTAACCACCATGCATATGTCAGTGAAAAGTTGCAAAGTTTCTTAAACATGCAGGATGGAACATACAGATTTAAATGCAAATGAAGGCAGATTGAGAAAAGTAATAATGGTTGCTAATCCAGGGGAACATTGCTCTGGGCTTCCATCTCACACTGGATGATTTTCATATTTGCTGAGCACCACAGGATACTTGTGGAGTTGGAAATGCCAGGCTGCATGTGGCTGAGGCAAACCAAGTATAAAGCTGTTTCAAAACAGGGACAGACCAGTAGGAAACTGGGTAGAGAGAAAAACATCCAAACAAAAACATCCAAACAAAAAAACCCAACACACACAAAAAAAAAGCAGCAAGTAATAAAACTTTCAAAGAAGACTAAGCACACAATGTTCACTCAATCTCAGGAAGACATCTGGTAGATTAAGGCATGAGAAAGGAGGGTGCATGTGACACTACCAGCTAGTCCTACATGCTTAAGGCTATTTAAAAGATTGGTTTTCCCTACCCACTTCTTACTTTCCCTTCTTGGGTAGAATTTTTTCTGTCTCTCAAACAAATTACTTGGGTATTTTACAGTCAGACTCTCTGTGATTGACTTGGGTCTAATTCACACTTCCTAGGGATATTTCCAAAAGAACTACAGTCCTAAAGAAAAGAACAACTGCTGCGAAATGTACAATTTGTATTAACCATTTCATGCCTTTTATCCTTGCAAAACACCATTTGCTTTTGGAGTAGTTTAGGTCAACAACTAAAGGAAGGCACAAGTACAATTGAACATCTCTTACATATGAAATAACCTCCCTATGTGCAATAAGTCCAGCCCCACACAGATGACAAGGAGGACCCCGATCCCTAATTTGGATAAGGTCATGGTACACTAGCTGACAGCTTTTCTCCATTTCAGAATTGCTCTCTGATGAGACCTTGATAGCAAAAAGCGGGCAGTGTGAAATAGGACTCATTTACAAGAACATTTCATAGATGAGGAATAAAGGCAGTAGGTGGGTAGGGGAGAAAACGCGGTAAGGGGCAGGACTAGTGCTAAAAGCTCCCCCCTTCTATCAGACCATAAATGCAACTTCATTCCCTGAAGACAGTGGTATATGTTTTGCAAACAGCAAGACATTTATTGCTAATTTCCCTTCTTATTGTTAACTGTAATATAGTGATCAAGGGACTTCGGGATAATACAGACTGTTAAAATAAAAGAAAAAAAAATAAAAAATAAAAAAACCACCCAAAGATTTTCAGTGGTTCCCAGCCCAAGGGGATCTGTATTTCTGAAAGAAGATAGTGAACATAATAAGATGGGGAAAAGAAGCCCTAACTACCTATGGGATTCTCTTTCATTAGCTTTCTCTGATTTTATAGCCATTAGTGTCCTTCTAATGGGAATTTACTGATGAAAGCTCTCTTTACCAGCACACAGGACTAACAAAATTTCAGAATAAATTTCCAAGTTATCATGAAAACAAATATGAGACTTTGAGTGTGAAAATATTTTATTTGGAGAAGAAAACTTGGAAATTTAAGTATATTGAAAGAGAGGAGAGGCAGCATTAATTATTATTCATATTATTATTATTATTATTACAGCACAGCTTACAGCTTGCCTCCCTCTTGATGGCCAATATAAATGCCAAGAGACAAAAATTATTACGGGTAAAATGGTAGTTAAAGGCATATTCTTGGACCCTTTCTTTATTTTAATCACATGAAACTCTGTAGCCTTTGCTGATGGCACAATACATCCTATAACACTTAGGTTGTAAAATTCTATGCTCTGCCTCAGAGAATTTATATCTCTGTATATTATGCCACCCCCATCTCAGCTCTGGTAGGCACTGGGGGTAATAATCTTTAAGGACACAACTGTAGTGCTTTTGGCATTCCCCTCAGACACGGAGAGAGACTACATCTCCTTTTGTTTCCACCATGCCCTAGGTAGGAAGAGAGATTTAAATCGAAGTATCCAAACTAATGAATACAAAACGTGGCCCATCAAATCATAAAGCATGATACAAACAGAACTATTTCTTAAACTACTGTGAGAGGTTCTCATTGTGCAAATTAATTTTTAGTTGGTTACCATTTTATTTTCAATTTGGCAAGAAATCAGAATGCCACATTTTATTCACTGAGGTCTGGTTGATTTAAAGCTTGCTACGGGAGTTAGAAACACATTTTCTGATATGATCCCAGGGTTTCAAAGGCGGTGAGAAAAGGGATTTAAATTAATTGCCACCTTCAGGAATCTTCTGCGCTCATCCACATCTCGTTCAAATGGAAATTTCCTTCTTGCTGCTTTGCCAAAAATGATGCAAGGTATTTAATGAGCCAGTACAGACTCTTAAGTTTGGCCATGGTTTCAAGCAAAGAAACAGCTGAAAGAAAGGAATACTTATCCAAAGAAAAAAAAAAACAAACCACAACTGTATGGAACAGGAGATTTGAAGGCAAATCTAAAAAACCCCGGGCATTAAAACAGGCATTTACAGCTGTAACATACAACCTGATGAAAAGGCACAATGCAGAGGTGACTCCTGTTGAACTGAGTCTGTCAAACACAACATGACCAAGCCCCACTGAGCTGCACTCTTGTTTGCAGGGTTGTTATATCTTGCAGGATTAGTTCAGTATATAGAACCAAAACCACCTTCTGACTCAGTAGTCTTTGCTACTGCAGGTTTTATATTATAAAACCTTTCACAGACTTGGAGGTTTTTGTCTACTATATACATGTCAGAAGCCTGTTGCCAGACTGCTTCAATGCTTGGAAATATATACACATATTTTGTTTCTAGCCTCTGTTTAATTCCTAGTTTATATTTACTGTGCCAGCGTGTTATTTCACATAAGTGGCTCCTTTTTTCCCTTGCTATGTTTACCCCTTGATACAACCACAGGGAACAATAATTTTTCCTTCCAGCCTTCACTTTGCTCAACTAAACAACTCTAATCCTCAAGACTTCTGCACAGCAGGTTCTCCACCCCCCAATCACCCTACCAGCCCTTCACAAGAGCATAACAACTGGCTACAGCAGATCCCTTCTGTTTTAATAGTTCCACTTTAATGAGTTACTTGGACTTGAGAGACATTGCTCGCTGCAGTAAGTATATTCACATGCAATAGTGATTCTATAAAATGCATTAATTAGTTAAACAGTTCTGGTGGGGGAAAGGGAAAACAAGTTACTGCAAAGCACCTCTTGTCCTTTCTCCAGTCAATCAAGTCACTTGAACTTTGGTCCTTCAGATTTCAAAAAAAGGGCTTATTGTCTTCTCTAGGCTAAGCATGGAAGAGACAACTCTTCATCCCTTTTTGCCCCTCGTTCAATACATTTTGGAGTTAGCTGAAATCAAATCAGAAAGAGAGATGAAGTCTCAAAGGCTCCTTTTTAATCCATACCAAAAATGCCAGTAACTTAAATATGGAGTCTTTACACATTAGCATAAAAAGAGGACTGAGGAATGTAGGAAGAACAAATACAAAATCAGAACAGGTATGTGTGAGGCAGATGTAAGAGAAGAAAGCTATTTCTCCACCACTTAATGGCAGAAGGAGGGAAAAAAAAAAATAAAAAAAGGGACAGTGACACTGTAAGAGGGAACACAAGAAGAAAGAAATGCATGACAAAGTCTCTTTCTCTCCAGGCCTTACTCTAATGAGCTGTTGTCACCATGTGAAGCTAAAGCTATGAGCTTCCCCACCCTTGACAACAGCTACCAGGTAATCTTCCTTTTCACTCTTGCCATCAGCTATAAGCAATGAAAACCTTTTAAGCAGACATGTATAGTAACTATTTGCGATGAGTCCCAAGACACAACAAACAGAAAGTGAAATAAACCAATTTATAAGAGAGACAGGATCTGTATCATTGCTGTCTTGAAGGATGTACCTTATTTGCATGTCATTTCTTAGATTCTTGTTATTTATCTAAACCAGACACACAAAATTCCACACTGCTATTACCTTAGACAGGATTTTACTCAGCTGTCCTTGGCAACTGGAATAAAAGTATCCATTTGTGCATCTCCAAGCACCTATTCCCTTGCAGTCCCCAGCGCCCACTCCCACCCATCAACTTAAGTATAAATTGTTCTGTTCCAGTTTAGCTTGACATCATCCTGGCTTTTTCAGTTGCCTTAAATGCTCCTGCAGCTAGGAGGATTTTGCTGGGCTTAGTTTGTGTTTGTTTTTGTTGTTTGGTTGGGTATTTTAAACTTTCTTATATATTCTGAGTAAGGTGTTTGGGGCCAAGCTGTATTTTTCACAAACAGCCTTCTAGATTTATTCCCTCTCTTCCGATGACTTGAAATCATGTTCAGCCATATTTCCCCCTTAGATACAGCTACTGCAGGTCTGAAGGTACTTTTGATCTTCTGGAGAAACGTGCTGCCTACTCTTTTTTTTTTTTTTTCCCCCTCAGATTTTTATAATCATCGAGAAAAAATATCCTGCACTGTAGCAAACACAAACATAAGAATGGAAGTGAACCAGTGACAAGGTACAGTGAAGGAGCTGAAATATGTTTGCACTCCCAGCACATCACTCTAACAGATAAGAGTGCTATCTGACTTTTACCTTTCGAAAGAGCTCAGCTGTTTCCCTGATAAAGTACGATAATCATACAGAAATGGACAGGGTTGCAATTTTTTCAAATGACTGGAGAAACTGCAGTGTTGGGCTGAATGAATAACCAGGAGGAACGAGTGCTTCCCAAAGTTCACATTCATTCCCATCCATTCTCAATCTTCTTCTCACTTAAAAGAATGCAAATAATAAATAGGAAACAGTAAACTCACAGCATTCATATATTAGCGAGTGAAAGAGCAGCCACTGAGTTTTCACATTTGCGTTCTGAAGCCTCCACCTACAGCTTTTCTACTGAAGCAAGGCTGCCCAGATAGAGTTTGTTTTTTCCCCTTCTGCCTCCCCATATTTCCTCTGCTCTTTCACCATGAAATCACATCTGTTCCACTCATATCCCACACCCTATAAAAGTGTTCATCTCTCTCCCAGCTCACTCACTCATCTGGATGTTATTTTCCTTTCCTGACTTCAGATCCCTGGTTTTTACTTATCTTTTTCCTTATTCATTCCTGCTACAGCTGCTCTGGCAGGTGCTGGACACCTCAAAGCACAGACACTCCACGGACAGAAAGTATAATATTAAAATTGTATTGCTGTAATGACAATGCCCCTTTCCTGCAATGATGAAATGTGTCCCTCTTTTGTCCTCCTGTCTCTCTTACATCAGCTCTGTTCAGCGGAGCTCGTTGTGACCCACTCTCAGCTCCTTGCTAAGATGCTCCTGAGAAGACAGGAATGCTTCTTTCTAAATAAAATGAACTTGTCAGGCAGAGACCTGGTTTAAGAGAAGCCAAAAACCTGCCAGATCTGGCAGCAGCACCACCTGCGCTCAGTGCTATTTCAAGGAGTACTGCCTGTTGCAAGGCCTGCAGGGCAAATCACACACGATTAAAAACACAAATTAGAAAATCACAGGGCCTAAAACTGAATCACGTTTACCAGCAAGCAGCAGTAACCAAATGAGTTTGTGTGTCATGTGTATAAACACACAGAGCCATTGAGTGAGGATAGTCAAACTGTGCAGGTCCTCCGGAGCCAAAGCAGAGCCACTGCTTGCAGCACAGGTTATCACAGCTGGAAGAATCTCTTTACCTGTTTTACTGCTTGCGCCTTTAAAAGAGATTTAAATAGTGCTAGGAAAACACTGAACATGTTTTACTCCTGTGCTGTAGTGGTTTTAATACACTATTCTTCTATTCAAGCATTTCCAAAGCGGATCCTGAAATAACATGCTCACCTGAAGCAGGGGTTAGCATCTTGCATACCCTACGGTGTACTCACGTTCGAGCCCACTTGTCCAGTTCTTCATCCAAGTAAGTTTTAACTTTTCTTGGCTGAAGCCCGAGAGAATTCCCAGCGAAGTATATGCAGCTCTCCTCTCCATTCACCAGGTTCAGATCCGCTGTGGAGGGAAACCACAGAAATAACACACATGTGAGAGTGAGCACAGGAGGGACTGCAAACATGCACACACACACATGCCACCACCCAGACCTCTGTCCATTCTGCATCTCCTTGGGACTTCTTGGTCCTCATGCATGAATGGAGCTGATGTAACCTGACTTTCCTCTCAAGAGATCACACAGATTACCCTGCAAAGATGTCTAAGGAGGAGGACAGCCATACAATTTGCAAGCAGTTACTCCTGCAATTTTTGGCTGAGTCCATCCATACCCATTCCGGAGCTAATGCGAGTTCAGGCAGCATTAAATTCCCAGGTCTCTGAGGCTGTGTGGCAGCAGTCACTGGCACTGATTTTGTCAGGTTTTTAACCAATGGTGAGTGAAGAGGGAGCATTTTCCTGACCAGGCTATCCACTTTTCTTCCATCATCAATATTTCTACTCTGAGTCGTGAAACTACCTGAATTGTGCAATTAATAAAAGGTAAATCTGTGTCTTTCATGTAAGCTTGACCTGCATGATTAAATCACTATTTGGAAAAATGTAGTCATTGCACAGAATATTTTAAGGCAGTCTCAAAAGTTCTTGTCTTGTCAGCATATATTGTGGGCTGCACTTCGTGCCATCATCTGAGGAGAAGGAGGAAATCTATGTTGACAAATCCTTTCAATGATTAGCAGAAAAGCAAGGCGGTAGAAATTTATAAATAATAGCCCTAGTGAGGTTCTGAACAATCTAATTACCCTGTGTCATCATCTATCAATCCAAATATTGCTGCCTTCTATTATTTCTCATGTTAGATATTTTTGGAGGGACAAGTGATGGTGACCTTCTAGAAGTAATAAGTAATTTGCATTCATCTATAAGTATACCATACATCTATACAATACTCCAAAAGCTAACATTACATGTATTTTTGGTAAATATAGTCAATATATCTCAGGAAAAAAAAAAAAAAAAAGATCAAATGAATGAATATGTTAAGATACATGATAAAACAAACAGTAAGATTGCATTTCTGTCTGGGAAGATTTGATGTTAGGACTGTGGAAAAAGAGATTAGATGCCTGGAAAAGGTCTCTTACTACCTTTTGCACTAACAATTACTAACTTCATAGAACTTCACCAGAAACACATTTTTCAGAAGTATGGACAGCTTGGATAATTTCTTAATTAAAGCTTTAGAAGCTTTTAAAAAGCATAAGTCAGAGACTAATTTCTGCCTAATCTGTTTTACAGATACTATGTCTGGTTTTCATCTCTATTGTAATATGAATGAAAACAGAGAGGCATAAATATTATCCATGCTCCTAAATTGGTTCTATTAACAGTTCTTTTCCTATCAAGTAACACAATAATACTGTCTCATGAGGAATAGAGAGAAGGATCTTTGAGCTCCAAATTCTTGAGCAATCTCACTAATACTCTTTATACTCCAATCAAGCTTTCAAACAGGTAAAGAACTATAAGGAAGTTACATTTTATTGCACCACAGGCATTTCAAAATAAAAATGCCTCTCAGGTCACTGTTGGAGAGAGATAACATTACCACTCTGACAAAGCGTATTTTTCTACTTTTTCGCCTAGTTACTTTGGATATTCTTTTTTTTTGACATGTTATCAACTCTGTATTGGGCTGTACTCTTTTCCTTCACACAAGAAGCCATTAACTTCACCCTCTTTGATATCATTAAAAGACTCATTTTGGACCACTGCTGCTTCCCCAACCAGGCTTCTTTTTTTTGCAGAATTTTTGTCATTTCATAACTTCTAACTAGCACGCTGTTACACTCCAGCATTTCCTTGGTCACTGTGATATTCTTTACAGTAGCACATTTGTTTTCTTAAGACTAACACTCATCTTTCCCAAAATTAATCTATTCTAATTTCTGACAGTATTGGCCCTTTTCATTTCTGGAGGAGCAGCAACTGACATTCAATATATTCTGAAATGTTCAGATAGAAATAAGCATGGTCGATAAAATAAAGACTGGTGCAAAACAAACAGGAGAGGAATATTGAAATGTGTCCTTAGAGTAGCCTGAATAAAAAAAATACATGATCAATAATTTATATTAAAATCAATTAGATACATTATAAATTATTCTCACACCAGCTCGGATTCATGCAAACTGATCTGATCTAATAATGTATATCATTTTGTATACTAAATATTCCCATTTTTCTACATTAAAGACATATTTCTATACCTTTTAAATCTCAAAAAAAAAAGGCAAGTTTACTTTCAGAAATATTCGGTTCAAACAAAAGGGAAAAATAAAGTGTCTTTATTAACCAGAAAGGAAGGACTAAATCTGCTTATGCACGTCTGAGTCCTATGCCTTGTTGAAGGATAAAAGATCACCTCTTTTACACCTTCCTGTAGCTCCCCCTCCCAAGCCCTCCAGACAAAGAGACAGATTTATATGATTAACCACTACCTTTAACCATCTCTTCAGGGAAATATAGCTGAACACTTTCACTCTGGGACATCTTTTTATTCCCAAGAAACCCAAATGATGCTCGATTCTTTTACAAGATGACAAAGCACAAGGCATAGCCTTAATCAGATTGGTGATTTGGCGCCCGACTGCCAACTGTAATCCAGTCATTCCTACCTCCTCCCTGCAGAGCACGAAAAAGCGTTAAAGAGACTTTGTTGTCAGCTCAGGGAAGAGCAACGAGATCCAAACATTTCTCTAAATCTTCTGCTGTCATCTTTTCCTGTTTGCTCACCTGAGCCTCGTCCCTCATGCTTGCACATAAACACCTCTAAGATTTGCCGGCGAGTTCATCTGTTAGTGGCTTCCACTTGAATGATATAACAAATAAACAGTCATGACAGTTTATAAGTTGAGAACTAAATTGAACTATTATAATGACTTTCTAAATATTTTTATGTACATCATCTTACAGTTGTCTCCTATGGATGTTCTCATCTGCTTCTTGTAAGGCTTCATTTTAAAACCTCATTGTAATGTTTTATGTAAATATATAAATAATACTTGATGGCTAATATCTGTAATGACATTTATCTTCAGAAGCATGTTATCTAGGATCCGCTCCTATGCTCAGATAAATGTCATGGGAGATCTCTCTCTATGGTATAGACAGACAATGTAAATAGATACATATATATATTTACACCCCTGCTGTTTCTCAGCAGGGAAGCGGTTCTTGATGACAGCTGAAGCATGGAAAAGAGAGACAGGGGGGAAAAGAGGAGGGGAAAAAAAACCCAAAAAACACAGTTTGGGAACAGAGGAATGATAGGCTCTCTGTGATGTTCAGCTGGTACTACTTTGTAGGCTGCTTATCTTCACTAAAACACATATCTACAGTGTCAGGACAAAATACTATAATAACTGCAGAAAAAAAAAAAAACCAAACAACTCACAGCAGCAGTCTTTGGGTCTAAATATTATGGTAATTGAAAAACAAATGATAACAGAAGTTGGAAGGAAGACAATGAAAACTGGCAAAGGGGTATCAAAATCTCTATGTACTTCTTAGAAAATTCTTTAATCTGAAGCTGCTGGGACAGTTCACTGGAAACTGACCATTCATATTCCTGACAGACATTTGACATGTTGCAGTCAAAGGCAGGGTTCCAGTTTGGGTGCCCTCCTTGAACTGGATTTCAACAGCACAGTCAGCTTAAGGGCAGCAGCGCAGTGACCATGTGAGCTTCCAGCTTTAGAGGGACTTTTTGCAGCAGCATGGTAGCAGCTGAAGTGGCTTTGAGTACAGAATAGTCATACCCAAACAAACAGATGGGGTTTAAGAAACCCTCTTAGGCAATCAGGGAAAAAAAGAGAGAAAAAAGAAAAAAAAAAAAAAAAAGAAAGAAAGAAAAGAAAAAAAGAAAAAAAAAGAATAATATTACATCTTGGCAGACAGGCTGAGAACATCTCCTCAATGTGGAGGAAGCACCTAGTTTAAATATTTGTAAAGCATCCAGTTCTGCCCTGAGTAATATAAATAACAAAACTCAAAGATTTAAGTATGAAGAAAGAGAAACCACTACCACCAATACACAGGAAACTAAGATTTATCATCCTCATGTCCCAAGCACAGGGGCAGACTACATTCCCAACATTCATCATTGCTCAGCAGGAATACTGAAGACAATGTTAGGTTCAAGAGATGTCCAGGAATTCAGACAGCTGATACCATTTTCTATCACATCTTACTGGATATAATTTGTGAATGTAATTTCTCATGTACCATCAGTACTGTTCTTTCTGGGGAAAAAAAAAATGCAGAAAATTTTATCTACATTTATTAGAAAATGAAAATATTTTTCAAGATAACTCTATGATAATTTTTCCTTTAATTTTTAATAAATGCTTTCTGTGAAGGCAGAAAAAGAAGACAGTGTCTACATCTATGTATGTTCACCATCTAAGGAAATAATATGCCATTTCTTCACCTTCCCATATGTAATGACTAGGGCCTGCAGGACAGGCACAGCTTTTTCACTCAATCTATTTGGCATCTGAGCTGAAAATAAACCCAGGCAGGAGGTAGGAAGCAGGACAAGGGCCCAGGACCATGCTGCCTCATAGGTGAGTGCTTCCACCAAGTTTCCATACATGGTTTTGGCCAAACAGCAGCAGTGGGTACAAAAAAAGAAAAGAAAAAAAAAAAGACGACACAGAGAGGTTTTGTAGTATTTCTGGGCTAAGAGTGCTAACCCAAATTAAATGTTTCCCCTCTTAGTTTGCAAACCCTTCCTGCTTCCATGCCAGGTCTTCTCTTGATAAATCAATCAAAGGTACCTCTGCTCCCATGTCCAAGCATGTCACAGACTCTTTTAAACAACTTACAAACCAGGAATGAAGCAGAAAAATTTCGAGAACCATTTTGCATGGTTGCACTGAAGCCATGTGCAGTTATCTGTTTGTAGGGAATTCATGAGAAAAGTGGGAAAGACCTTCAAATAAAAGGTTTTGTTATGAACTATTTGCTCAGATCAATTATTTGTTCTATGGCACAGTCTTTCATTTGGCCTCAGGAAGAAAAGTATGTCTCCTATCAGCAGTAAGGCATAAATGTTAATATTATAAAGGTAACATCTCTTTCATTAACAAAAATAGTTGTAACTAGATAGATAATACCAAACTATATTATACCAAGGAAGCAACTGCTCTGAACTATTGTAAGCATCACTGCTGTTTCAAACCATTAGATAGAAATGTTTCTGCCTATAATTTTCAATCAGTCACTATATTGTTCAAAGCAGCTGACTGACAGCATAAGCTCCATGTAAGTACTGTATCCTCACATTTTATTCAGGATGAGAATGAGAACATAAAGCTTTTGGCGCTAGAATAAGCTGATGGATTGATTTAGCAACACCAGGGACATACTGTGCTCAGATAGAACAGCAATTGCTCAATTATCTCATAAGTGACAATAATTTCCGAGGATTTGTGATAAATACAGGCAGAAGATGTGAAGACCTACCCTTCCCTTCCCCCCCCCCGGTTATTATAATTCTCACTTGGAGGCAGATCCTTGACTCTTGGAATACAGAAACATTCACGAAGATGCTTTAACTCATCTTCTTCATCTAAGCGAAAAGCAAGTTTCTTGTCTGTGGCACTGCATCCTAAACGCAAGGCAGTTTGTTCTAAAATGGTTGCTGGTAGCACAGGAGAAGACGGATCCATTTTCAGGTCATTCAGTTTCACCTTAAAATGAAAAATGCCACAGTTTATTTTCTGCAATATGCATATTCACAAGTGGCTGATAAGCAGCCACTAAAGCTGCTCATTCAAGACCCAAACTTACTTTATTTAAAGCTTTTAAAAAGTGAAGTGTTTGAATAGAATGGTAAAACTGATCAATACAAGTATTTCCAAGGCAACATATTGCTGTATCGCCCAAAGGCTTATTTTTCCTGCCCCCTCCCCCCCCCAGTAGATAGGATGCTCTTCCCTTCCTAAGCTATACCAGCAGCTTCTAAGTTCTCCCACCAGACCGATAGCAGTTACAAATGCTGAAGTGTCATTCACAATTTTGAGATCTCAAAGCCAGAGGCAGTGTTATTGTTTCTGCAGTCTGTGCTACTAAAAATAGCAGGTGCACAGCTACACTGAAGTTGTTTCCAGGCTGTGCAACATTCAGTCTCTTTCAGTTTTCCTGACTTAAAAATAGGAGGGTGTGTTTGTGTACAGCCATGCTCATGTACAAGGGCAGAGCAGGCAGGATGCAGACGGCAGGCAAAGACATCGTTAGAAATGTAGCTTTCTAGACCAAGACCTTGAATGAATATTTCCTTCTAGCTACACCAAATATCCTGGTGGTTTAGCTGTGTATGTCCTGGGAAAGAAGCAAAGCCCAAGTCAAGCTGCAAACGTGACAGACTATAGTTTCTAACAGAATATCCAAAACTGTAACTGCAAAATTTACAAGCTCATTGGTCTTGATAAGAAAAACAGTCCTGTAACTGTAATGCTGTTGATGACACCACTGTGTTCAAGAAACCGTTTGTGCACTTGGCTTTACAATTCTGTTGGCAAAGAAAATCTATGACGTACCCTGTACCTCAGGGCAAATTTTTGTTGGTGCTGCCTGATGTGTTCTGTTGAAGAAGGCAGTCAAGAGGCTCACTGAGGTGCTTGGTGGTTGCCCCAGTTTAGGGAACTCTATAGTTAAGACCACATAATATTCTCTGCCTTTTTAGCAGCCCCAAGAGTTTTGGTGCAACAGAAAAGCTCTAGATGTTTGGCTGAAACAGGACAGATTAGCACATAATATGCAGCATAGAGCCACTAGAGAATACAGCTTTTCCTCTCTGAGGAAGAAAACATATCCTCCATAAGTACATAACATCCATGAGTATCAGCTCTCTCTTCTTAAAACCAATAGTATGCTACAGATAGCTATCCAGAAACAAGCTGTGGATAGAACAGCAGACAATTATATGGGTTGTAGTCAGCTGAGCGTTACAGTCATTGTTACTTAACCTAGCTTGAGTTCTTGTGGAAGACAGGTTCTGAGCGTCAGTGTGATAGTATACTCCAAGTTTTAGACATTTTTTTAAATTAAATCCTCTATGACAAGTTTGTCTTTATTCTTTTCACTACAAATATGTAAATGCTGATTCGTTTTCTTTTTATCAAATTTTTATGCCAACCCCTGAACACCATCCAGAAGAGCTTCATCAACACATATGGGAAGGACAACAGTTGGTATTTAAATATAAATCCCTAAACAGCACAGCCTCATTAGTGCCAATTAATCCAAATCAGTTTATACTCTAGCCAAATGGCCAGCATGATGCTAGTTACCTGGCATAATTTGCTATCATTTAGTTTATGATGAGAACATTTTCTTTTTCCCCCTCCAGACTTGATATCTTACACAGTAACAATTTTTACTCTCCCACAATGTAGAGTTAAACAAAAAAAAAAAACAAAAAAAAAAAAAAAAAAAAACCACCAAAAAACCAACCCAGTACATCTCTTTTAAGACAGCACTTTTCATTTAGCTAATGTTCACCCTCTCCTGGGAGGTATTGGAGACATCCTATTTTTATGCTGTCTCCACAGCTCCTCATTGTCACCAGATTTATCATTCCCACTCATTCATCCTAATCATCTCTTTGCTGGTAGGAAGACAAATAAAATGACAAAAATGGCTGAATAAGAGATCTTTGAACATCCTGGTTCTCAGAGTGCTACTTGAGGCTTCTAGGAGGCAGAGTGCTACACCAAGACAAGCAGTTGGGTGTGATGCTAAAGTGGCTGAGCTGGCTGGAATCAACACACCCAACTAGCCACCTCCCAATGAGTTGACAACCTGCTGAAAGCTACCCCAGTAGGTGTGACCAGGCTCCCTATTCCCTAGGAGCTGCTTCTCAGTTTCTCCGCAGCTGAACAGCAGATTCAAGACCTTGCCTCTGCCATCCTGAGGTGTTGGTAACAATATGTGTGTTCTTCAGTGGGTTGGATGAGTATTGACCTGGACCTATTCTGGCAGTCATCAGGGAGGATGGTTTAGCGATCTTGATTTCCTTCTGCAGATGTTGTGAAACATCTAGAAAAGTAGGCTGGGTTCATGAACATCACGGCCATTACTAATACAGGTAGCTCATTATACTCTAAAGACACTGTAAGATAACTTAAGTTTAAGTTTCACTTCTCCAAATTACAAATTCTAAGAACCCATGAGCTTAATCAGTAAGCAAGGTTTATTCTCAAGCAATATCAGGATCCGCACTTGGAAAATGAAACTACATTTTGTTTCAAAAGGCTTATTTCTTTGATTTACAACACTAGCACGCGTGTCCTGATCCCATGGACATTATCAAAGCATGCCCAATACACACTCACATAAACAAGATATAGTCCTCTATTTTTAATAACAAGCATTTAATAAATTATGGAAACAATCTTTGGAGAAGGGGCTGAAGATCAGAGCTCCTTGACTGTCTCCTTCCAGATAAAAGGACCACACAGTAGTCTGTGTATTCTTTTCTACACAGTCAATCTCCTTCCCACCCAAGGTAATGCCTGGATTTTTCTTTTTTTTTTCCTTCTCTTTTCCTTCTTTCTTTCTTCCTAGTGACGTAGCTGCTGAAGTAAGGGAAGGATCCTTTTTATCTTTCTGAACAGATAACTCAAGTGAGTTATTTGGTCAGTGATGCTCAGATCCCCTGGTCCCTAGGAGGTGGACTGTGCAACATTGGTACTGCTGTCTCCTATGTCCTCTCCTGGATATAGTCTGTGAAGAAGGTTTGGGAGTCTCCAACATTCATTTCTTAGGGCCCACACAGCAATGCCAGCTAATTACTCTTCAATTTATGATCAAGAAATGGATGATAAGGATGCCTGAAGGACAGTTTGGTTTTAGACACCAGATACCTTTCTTATGGTCTGTAGATTCTCTACTTTACACCATGTGAATTCTGTCCAGCATCCTCCCATTTGTCTTACCAGTCACCATTTTTCAGTACGGACACACAGTTATTACAGTGGATTAATGGCTATCATATTCCAGGTCATCTGCTGGCCTGTCTGGCAGGCACAGACGGGTTTTGTTTCCATTTGAGGCCTGACCCAAACCTCACTGAAGTCAATAGGTGTCTTTATTACAGACAAAGATTTCTGGATCAGTCTTTTGGTTCCCTGTCATTGCTGTAGTTTGCTGCATCTGATCAATGACTATGTTTATTGTGATTCTTATTTATATTAAATTTTGGCAGCAAATATAATATTAAATACAAAGATCTAGAAGCTAAAAATGATTAAGTGCTCAGAGGTATCTGATTTAATACAAACATTATGAAATAAGATAAAACTACTAAAATAAAATCAATCAAAATCCTATTGAGGAATGAAATCCCAGAGATCCAATTCTGAGACCAGAATAAGAAAGTACTTTTGTCCTTCGAAAGGGAATTAGGTTTCATAGAAAGAAAAATCACAAAATTGCTTGGTTTTTTTTCTTTTTAATTCTTTTTATCTCTAACTGGCATTATTGCATTTTCTAATTGATGCAAAATAGAGTCCCATGTAATTATTTTATAGTAATTCAGGAGTCATTTGTTGTTTTCTACATTCAGAGCAAATACATTTGTATAAGAACAGCACACCTTTATTCCATCCAATTATCTTCATTTAACTGAAAATTATATTCTCCATCCCCTTCAAATTGCAATTCAGACTCATCAGTCCAAAGTGAAATTCCCACCTTGATAAACATAGTTCTTTATCAGGATTTTCTTTTCCATACAACTTCGTAAAAATAATCAACATTTTAAGAGAAACAACTTGTCTCCACCAACTACTCTGAAAAAAACAAACACCATTCAGCTGGTTTGTTTGTCCTTTCCTTGAAGCTTTAGTACACTTTTTGACTTAATAGCTATCGATGACATGAAGCCAGAATAATTTTTTTTTACTCTTTCTTTGCTCTCTTGACTCTTCCACAGAACTTGCTTGTATTGCCTACTGATTCAATGTAAAGAACTCACCAATGACCCCTGGCAATCTGTCATTTTCAAAAAGAGCACATGCAACTTAATTTAAGGAAACAGTCATTATTACATATTTTATCAGCACAGATATCAACCCCACTACTTCATCTCCCATTTTAAAACTATAAAAGACAACAGATGAGAATTAGTCAGACAGAAGTGACTCGAATGTCTGGGTGATTATTTCTGTTTTGCCCTTTATGCATAATATACTGACTAAATAGAAAAAAAAAAAAAGTGTGAATATTAGCAAGATATCTTATCATACTTACACAGGAAAGTCCCTTAGGCTTAATTATAAGAATAGCAATTTGCCCTATCTTTAGATCCACTTATGATATTTTTATAGATCTACCCCCTGTCTGTAGTTGTCTCTTGATGTCTTTATTAAAAAAAAAATTGCAAAGTCCCCTCACCCCCCTTAAACATTTTCTTTAAATATTCTACAAGGTTACTCACAGTCTTTCTACCCAGCACAGTACTGACAGGTATATAAAGAATCCCTACTTCAGCTGTATTAAGATCCACAGAAAAAAAAAAAAAAACTTTATCATGAAAATAATATGTCCTGCACTTTCTGCCCTCCAATAGCTGTTTACCAGGTTGCTGAATGCAGCTCAGCCCACAGACCTTTGACATTTTCAGGTTAGTGTCCAAATGAACCCTTTGGAGAGAAAACTGGGGGGTGTGCACACATATAAAGGCACAAGTTTGCAGTATAGGTCCACACTGTCAAAATACACCCACTGAAAGCACCAATAGCATTGTGGATTGAAGTTGCTTTAAAATCAAACAAATGAAAACTACAGAAATTCAGTGTGTGCTGATTCTCCTTCCTGTCTGCACAGGAACAAAATTATGCTTGTGAATATAATTTTGCAGAAGGAAGCTCCTAAAAAAGCACAGCCCAAAGCAACGCACATTCTAGATTACTTCAGGTTAAATACACTTTGGTGAATTTGCTTGAATAACAGAACTGCAGAGAAAGAAAAATCTAAATATTCACAGCATACCCAAGAACAGGAACACAGCAGCAAGCGTCATTGTATAATTAAATAAGTTGCACAGCACAGTATCACAGCTGGAGCAAGGGAATATCACAGAGAAGAATTATAATAAACTCAGTTACTTAGAGTAATTTAGGCACATATTGACCTTCATGTCAAGAAGTGTTAAAGTGTTAAAAGTAGTTTTACTTATAAAATTTATCTTTTCCCCTCCACAGTGAAACCACGTTACCCTGCGGTTGGCAGCCGTTCCTGAGAGATAATGATGAAATTCTTGTGCAAATACTCACCAGTGTATGAAGAAACAACCACAGTCACGTGTCTGCTTTTCCAAACTCTGACCCACAAGGAGATCAAACACATGACCTCTGAGAGTTAACCAAAAAGCACGTGCGTGTATATATATATACACTTTTTTGGTTTAGTGAAGGAGCAGATCGATAGTGTAACATCTAGAAATCAGCAATATTTACAGCCACATGGCAGAGGGAGTGGTGGGATTTTACACAGAGCATGGATTCGCCAGAATGTAAAACAGAAGAAAAAGGAAAGGTGGAATTAGAGAACAGAGTTGTTTTCTCTTCTTATTCTCTATAAATGTTATTTCAAACCAGCCACATGTTAGCCCAATCCCCTCCATTCAAGCTTGAATGACACCCATTCCTACACATAGCTAGAACAGTGTCATCTGGAAGCAACAAAAATAGTTTCTCTCTATTCAGCCTCTGGGGTTTCAGTGGGAAAGAAAACCAAACCAACCAACCAAAAAAAAAAAAAGCAGTAAGGTTACACATAGGGGCAAAGGGATCAGAGCTGTGGACTAACAATGTAATTTACATACAACTCCACGCTGGTGCCCTGCATACAGACACCCCTGCAGTAATTCTTGTTTATTATCTGGGTTTACATTTTCAGTAAGCACCAATATATTTGACACTCCTGAACTGTAACATTTCACCTTCTTTGATAGGAAAAAAACCAACAAAACAACCACATAAAGCACTTAATATTGACCCAAAATAAAGCTAACCTCTATCTATCAGCTCTTGCAGTATCCTTACCCTGTTTTGCACTGTCAAATGATTTTTTAGACTTCCCACTAACTTGTTTTGTTTACTCCAACAGCATGATAACCGGACTGCTGATCAAGAAACTTTGTACCACCAGGAATTTGGGCTAAGCAAGGAGGCTGATGCACTTTGGCTACTGAGGCAAACAGGATTCAATGTCAAACTCACCCTAAAAAGGTATTTATTTCTTGTTCTGCTGGCCATTTAGGTCAATTCAAGTTGAAATACACCATAACTTTTCATTTTGCCTTTAGAAATAGAACTAAGCAGAGGAGTGAAAATTTTCCCGCTGCATTTTCCTTTGAAAAAACATGTTGAGTTTTACCCTTGATTGTCAATGGTGGGCAGGAAAGCAGCTGTGCTAGCAAAGGCCATATGTTTGTAGACTATCATGAGAGTAGGAATATTGACCCCTTCTTCCCAGCTATCCTCAACTCTTCAGCTGGAATGAAAGAAATACAAAGACAAAAAACCTTTGCCCTTAAATTCAAGGCTCAAAAATCAGAAAACCTATTTCCTTGGTGCCTTTTTTAACTGCAGAACTAATCTAATGATCTGGGTTTTTTGTTGTTGTTTGTTTGTTTTCCAGTGATGCTGCAAAGTAACCAGAAGGCAGGAAAAGAAGAGCCACTGCAAGCCACAGTGAGACCAAAAAGCAAGGAGGGAGCGAGGCCATAGAAGCTGGCCAAAGTCACAGCAGGCACTGTCTGATGTGGCAGAGAGAAGGAAGAAAATACATCAGAGGGCAGCCCTGCCATCACCTCTCTAAGGAGCATTAGGGCAGCGATAGGAAGGCAGTGACATCTGACAGACAGTTTAGAGAAAGAAAAAGAAAAATAAATTAAAAAAGGGATTTGCTGCTTTGTGGGAAGACAAGCTCTGCATGTCTGTAACTCAGGGTTGTGTGGGGTACAGAAGGAGCTAAGGCGGGTACAGGCAAACACATTGCTCATACCAACAGCTTCCCCAGCCACGTGCTGCCAGACACATCCACAAGCATGCTGATACCATTTCATCTCATCCTTCACCCTAACCATTTGCTATCCCCATCTGCCATCCATCACTGACAGCCCCAGGCTCAGCGTTAAAGTCCTTGTCGTGGGAGCCTTGTCCCTTGACTGAAAGAAACTATGTGAGCTTTTCCACAGGAACACCAATAAAGTTTGTAATAAATTAGGGACAAAACATATGCCTTCTTCTCAAGACATATGACAACAAATAACCAAGGGTACCCTAAAGCACACCCACCCCATACCAGGTGGGATACCAGGACACTTGGTCCTCCATCAGGTCATGAAGGCTTGCCTTGGCACTGCTAGCCCAGAGTGCTCTTGCTGGCAAGAGGGTAAATTAATGGAACAAACAAAGAAGGATTCTGTTTAACAATAAAAGGCAGGTCTTACCCAGGATGAAGTGACCTGGAAGACCTTCAGGCAGGAAAACACTGCATTTTCTAGAGTCTGAAAAGAAGCAGCAAAGCAATGGCATGTCCAAGCAGCGCACCTGCAGCACAGAGCTCAGCTCACAGCTCCTTAGAAAAACTCAGACTACCTGTATTTATAAGGCAAGCCCCACAGCTATTTTTTAAAGCATGCCATCTGCACCTTACAATGGCATGCTGCATTTCACCTCAGGCCTAACAGCAATGACTTGGTAAACAGCAGCATAAAACCTTTGGTCTTCTTTCTGCTGAGCTTGCTACACTAACTTTCTTATCACCGTTGTTTTTCTTTCTACCCCATCAACACTTCTTCTCCACCTGAAAAGCTCATCTTTTTTACCTTAGACTGCATTCAAACCCTCCTTGATCAGGATGTCCTTCCTACACCTGCTCTCACTTACCTTGTTCACCTTCCACCCAGACCCAAGAAAGTTCCATTTTGCTTCTGAGGTGATTTGAAGGGAATGTGCATATTTGGCCTGTTTGCAGATTTGGATTGTTCTGGTTGACTATAAATACTTCACACTGTCCATTCAGCTTATAGAGAGTTACCTCTCTGCAGCTATGATCCAGGAGGTTCGGGTATTCTTATTTATTTATAGAGTGGTTATTAGTAGCTCCTGCTAAATTATTGGGTGACCAAAGTCAAGCTTCTGAAATCTTGCTTGTCTGAAGCACTTCTCTCTGTTTTCTTCTCAGCTGGACTGTTAGGCACACCTCCTTAAATACCTACAGATTTTTTCCCTGTTACGTGACATGCTCGTAATACTGATTTTCTTCAGTATCAGTTAGTTTCATTTCCTTCTGAGTCATTAAAAATAGTATTTGTACTTTAAAATCTATTTTTAAAGTAGAGTCTCTGTGAAAAAAATTAAAAAAAAAAAAAAAAGAAAGAATAGAAATAAATTCTTTATTTTTCTACAGTAACATTTAAGGAGAAATATTCCACCACTACACTAATAATAGTAATACCCAGAGAGGGACAATAAGGGAATCAGGGTCAGGTGATTACCATGTAAAGAAAAAACAAGAAAAGTAACTCCCCTCGGCTTTGGTAACTCCATGGTACCTGCAACAGCAGGAGCACATATTTTGAATAGATGGAACTTCCTTGTATCTCTGCAAGTTAGCTGCTTCTAATAAAAGACAACTGTACGTCTGACACCCTCACCCTCAGTTCCAAGTGGAAGGAACATACACATATGTTTTAAAAGCCTCTTGCTATAAGGAATAATTTACCACTGTTATCTAATGTTTTGAAAGGGATAAAAACTACACCCCAAGGACCCCCAGGCAGCAACATGAGGGTTCATTGCACAGAACAAGGTTCGTGAGGGCAAGAG
>JAAGNO010022396.1:33281-43300 GCA_033439905.1 Ceryle rudis
GCCCAAATAAAAAATTAAAAATAATAATAAAAGACACAAACAAACAAACAAGAACCCACAAAAAAACCAAACAAACCCCAAACCAGTTAATGATTGCATTATTACAGGTGCTGGAGCTCTGGTCAGCACTTCAAATTGCCCCAGTCTGTTAAACATATTAACTCACCTTTGAAAATACAATACCTGCCTGGAGCAATTCTAAATACATTTCCCATTAAAAAAAAAAAAAAAAAAAAAATTCCCAGTTCAACCACTTGAAAATTGGTTGCATACACGATGTGGTACTTCTCATTGTGTATGCAACATCTCATCACAGTATGCCAGGCTTAACCCCAAAATGTCCCCAGATATTCCTCTGCACCCCATTACAAATGCCTGAAAACAGAGTTTATTACTGAACTGCTTGATCACAGCTTTACAAAAGACAACACCATAATTTTGATGTCTTGGGAGATGATGGGAAAAACACCTCACTGCAGGTTATCACTAATTCTTATTAGTCAATATCCAATTTTGTTCTGTATCACACATGAAATATTACTGTTTTCAAGCCTCTCAGAGAAGTGCTAAGATTCAGTACCCACTGGTAAAGGCCAGTCCTCCCAGCCAACCTCTCAGCTTCACTGCAGGCTTTTTCTACTGTTCCTGTAGGGCAAAAGGTCTCTAAATACCACCAATAAAACTTCTTACGTGTCTTCCCAGTACAAATCTTAGGGTTTTGACTGCCAGACTAGTACTCTTCCTTCCCCAGAAGGTTATCTTTATGGAAAGAAAAGATATATATATTTACAGCTAAAAAACCTCAGCCCCACAACAAGCTCTGCTCATGAACTGAGGTATAAACTACTGAGAGCTATGCTGATCATGGTGCTGGGGGTGAAGTGGCTGCTCAGCACACAGCATAGCAGAGATACAAAGCCAGGTTTCCTTCTCCTGCAGAAGATATTGCCCTGCAAAGGGGCAGGTTCCCATCAGGAATGAGCAGTGACCCCATGCCCAGAACAATTGCATTGTGGGCTCCATAGGAAAATGAGTCTTGAATAAAAATGCTAGCAATGCAAATGATACAGAAATGCAAAATTCTGGGAGAATGTTCATGGTGGTAAAAGTCACATATATGTGTAGAAAAAGGGAATTTTTTATTTAATTAAAAATGTTTTTAACACCATCTCAGTAATAAGGGGTGTTCCATTTTTAAAGTCTGATATCAGATGCTGAACGAATCAACAGCGTGTTGTGAAAATCACATTCTCTACTCCACTCTTTCCTCTGACTTTGGAAGGACAAATGTGATTAGCAGAGAACACGTCCACCTGCATATGAACATTTTCTAATTATTCATGTGGCTATAAATGACCTCTGGCAGCTCATAACATGATGAAAACTGAAGATGAACAGTACATGCCATTGGCAAAATAGTGCAAATCCTTCCCCATTTCCCCTGAAATTTTTGGCCTTGCTGTGGCAAAGAAATAAAATTGAACACCCAGTTTTATTAAGGTTTAAGATCTGCTCTTGTCTTGGACACACACTTCCAGCACCTCTCCTGTGCCAACAGTGATAATCATGTAGTTAAGAAATTAGTTTCTTGCTTATCTCTTTTTCTTTTTTTTTTAATCTATCTTAATTTTCAGCCACGTCAGCTCTTAATCCAGCTCACTATTAAGCCATTCAAAAATAGGACTGCTGATTTATGTAGGAAATGCCTCAATGTTTTCCACAAATAGAAGAATTTCAGAATCATAGAATACCAGGTGGGACGTCACCTCAAGAATCATCTGGTTGAAACTTTCTTGTCAAAACCACACTCTAGACAAGATGTCCCAGCACCCTGTCCAGCTGAATCCTAAAAGCATCCAATGCTGGGGACTTCACCACTTCCCTGGGGAGATTATTCCAAAGGCAGATTTAAAGAGGGGATGAAGAGGTGATAAATTCAATACTAACACATGGACAATGCTAACACATGGACCTGTTCAAACCAGTGCAAGCTTGCATCCTGATTCACGTTCATCTGAGGTAGCATAAATGTCCATATTACACGACAGCCTGCGTAATCGTTCATGTTGTGTTTGTAACTATTAACCGCAGTGCAAACACCACACAATATAATAAAACAAATTGGTTCTGCCTGAAAATGGGAGCAGCAAACTTGTTAGCTAAGATGAAAGTCTCCACGTTTCCCTCAGAAACAAGCTTTACAGCTTAGTCATAAATATCTAAAAATCTTGTTTTCTGATGGAAATGTGATACAAGCTAATATATTTAATTTCCGTGTGGCACATACAGCACTAGAAAATCAAATGAGTCCCCATGGCAAACCTACAACCAGAAGATTCAATGTTAGTTTTTCGACACAGCTTACCTACAGGAAACTAGCCCCAGCTGAGAGTTATCTCAGCCATAATGTTTATTACAGCAGCTCACAAAATAAGTTACATCATCCTAGTATTGCCATTAAAATATGCTGTATCATTTTGGGGTAGCAGTCCTAAATAAATATTTATACATTTCTTAGCGTAGCGGTTTTGAATGGTAGTTATTTCACAATTTGCTTTGTCCAGTAAGCAAATTAATTTGCAGATTGAAATATTAAACTTTTTCCATATTATTTCTGTTTTCACAGGAAAATATCCTTATTGTCCTATTCTCTTTCACAATATTTATACTATACTGAGATACCTTTAAGAATTCAGTAGCCATTGAGAAAAAAAATGCCTAAAAATGTATACAGTTATTAAAGTAACATTAAGTGCCTTAATAATAATTTTTTGGTTGGGGCACACACATTATAAATCAATTAAAATGCTATATTAACCTTAAATTAAAAACCAGAAAAATTGCAGCCAGCAAGACAATTAGACGTCTTACTAAACTTTGTATTGCAACTTTTAAATTCCCTAAGAAGATTTTACTGGAAGTGATACTTAACCTTTATATGTCATGATCTTGGAATGGTAAGGTCTACACTTCTATGGCCAGGCCAATTATCTCCAATTAAGCAATAAATGTTCAAGGCTTGTTCAGTGCCAGTATAATTTCCCTACCTTTATGCTATACCTTTAGAAACACACTAAGAGTTAAAAAGCAGAATCATCTTCCAGTGACATTTTAATGAAACACACCTTTATGCAACTTCACCATTTAATACCTTTCATTTAAATAGGTTTTACAGCAGCATTAAAGAATAAAACTGCTTGGTTACCCTAATTTGAAATAGCAAGCATATTGCCCTAGTGCCTTACAGGGGTGTTTTAACTATCTGCCATATATATTTCTTCTGGACAATGACCATATAAAAGATTAATATGTTGAGTGTGTTCATTGTAAAACATGAAATTTATTGGAGCAGTTATTTTTTTTATTTTTTTTTTTTTAATTTACTATAAAAGATCACAATCGCCTACCCTGCAGGAACAATGGTAATATATCTGCAACATAGCTTACTCACATGGTTCTTTTGGTTTTGTTATTCAAGAGGTATATGAAATAGATCTGAGACACATGCTGAGATGATTTTTTTTTTCCCAGATGACATCAAAAACATTATTCAATTTTTCTCATGAGTAAAATATTCTCCTGAAGTGTTTTTATTAGGCAAAAGACGTTAATTACAAAGGGGCTATATAGGCTATTCTGGCATTACCAGGGCACAATAGTAAAGATCAAAAGGATAGGAGAAAAGTGAGATACAGTATTCTCTCTGATTTTCACTGAGCGTGTTCAAGCCACTTACAGCATATTTTGCTTTATAAGACAATCCCAGTGTGCACAGGAATTTTCGGATTCACAGAAAGGCTGTGAACGCTTTCCATGACCCCAAAAAATATCAGAGATTTTTGTGTGTGTGTGTAGGGAGAGAAGGCAATACAGGAAAAATAAATGACAAACAATTTTACAAAATGCAGCATGGCATTTACTACCATCCAATGTGCCTTTTAAGCACACTTACTTATTCCTCCAATATATGGTTCCCAAAGTGAGTCTTGCAAATAATAGCGAAATAAAAGATTACAGTAACCATGTCCTTTCCTTACTACCAATGACTTTATATCACCTTTTATGCATAGCCACTTTTTTTTTACCAATGCAGTTCATTGCAAAATTTCAGGACCACATCAGTGCTGCTGTATTAATATTACATTCACTACAATTCACCTGCATGATGCTTTCCAACCCCAAGATATCAGGCTGAATCACCAAAGGCTTTGAAAGAAGTCTCCGAGGCAGCACAAAGCACAACAGCATGGAGAAAAACACTGAGGACCTTAGAGGAAACCCAAGTTAGCTATTTGGTAGTAAATGGCAAATATCTCCAACATAGAAGCTGAGGATATCCTTCTCAATACAGAGAGCAGAAAGAGAAGCAAAACACTGGGCAGGTCCAGCCTCCAAGAAATTTCATCAGCTGTTGACAGGAGGCAGAGAAAAAAAATGCAAAACTATGATGCAGAGGATAACCCATGGCTGCAGCTTGCTGCTGGGATTCACTTGGTCATGCTCAGAGCAAACGCCTCAGCTTTCTAAGTTCACAAGGCCAAGGCAGTGGGTGAGCCTCGCCAAAATCATGATGAAAGTTCAGGTCTGCCAAACTTGCAGGAGCCATTGATAAAAAAAATATCCAAAATACTTAATGCTACTTCTTCATCTAAGTCCTCTGTTGTTTCATGAATTGCTTTCTGTGCTTTGCATTGCTATCTGTGTGCAAAATTCAGTGCATGTTGACTGGCGCTGAGAAATCTGGATTTAATCACTCAAAACAGGCAGAAAGGACTCCAAAGCACCAGACAGCTGGGCAAGGGATAACACAGATTGCTGCATGGAGACGCTAGCCACATTTCCCTGCCCTCCACCTTACTGGCACAAGGGAACTCACTGGGCTTAACATTAACCAAAATGAGAAAACAATAGTACCAGCTGCCAGGCAGCCTCAGAGAAAGTACCTCATTATTTACAGCAGAAAATAAATAAATATTTAATTTGTCCTTAAATATTTTCAAATTATTTAGGATTCATTAATTAAAATTTGTTAAATAAAGCTGTTAGGTTGGAAAACTTTGCTGTTCTATATTAAAATAAAAGCTTCTGCTGATATTAAATGTATTTTAGAATCATAGAACTGTTTAGGTTGGAAGGAGCCTTTAAGATCAAGGCCAAATGTTAAGCTGGCACTGCCAGGTCACCACTAAACCATGCCCTTTAGCACCACCTCTACACATCTTTTAAATCTCTCCCAGTTCCCTCAGCTGCTCCTCAGAAGATTTGTTCTCTCAACCCTTCACCAGCTTCATTGCCCTTCTTTGGGCACTCTCCATCACCTCAATGTCTTTCTTGGAGTGAGGGGCCCAAAACTGAACCCAGGATTTGAGGTGTGGCCTCACTAGTGCTGAGTACAGGGTGATGATCACTTCCCTAGTCCTGCTGGCCCCACTAGTGCTGATAGAGGCCAGGATGCTGATGGCCTTCTTAGTCACCTGGGTACACGCTGGCTCATCTTCAATCAGCTGTCAACCAACACCCTGCAGGTCCATTTCCACCAGTCAGCTTTCCAGCCACACTTTCCCAAGCCTGGAGTGTTGTAGGGGGTTGTTGTGACTCAAGTACAGGAACCATCACTTGGCCTTGTTGAAACTCATACCGTTGGCCTGGGCTCATCAATCCAGCCTGTCTAGATGTGCAGCCTCCCTACCTTTAAGAAGGTCAACACATTCACCTAACTTGATGTCATCTGCAAACTTACTGAGAGTGCCCTTGATTACTGTCCTCAATTCTGTTGCAAGGTTCCAAAGCATATATGCATATATTACATGTAGTATATTCATATAATTATATTATAACCATCCCACAGAATCAGGTTTTGACATGAATTTAAAAGAGCCTATTTTTGTTAATTAGATTCTCCAGAGCCCAGAAACTCTTATTTTTTCCTCTCAGTCAGAATCCCATTGGCAAAGTAACAGTAAAAAGACTCTGTGAAGAGATCCCTTACTTACAGTTGTCTCCTTGGTTTTTGAGAAGAGAAGTGCTGTACTTCATACTCAAAGTGTAATTTATATTCAAGGATATGCAGGTCACTCATATCCAGAGAGATGCACATATTATGATGCAGCCTTCTCAGCAGAAATTTTTCATGGTGGATAATTGAAAAAGAAAGAGCTAACATCTGAGCAACAGCTTCAATACATGTACTGTAACTCTCCTCCCACCTCCGCTTCTTGCTGGTTCAGGTGGTGAACCTGTAAGACTGCTCTCCTTAGTGGAAACTTTGTGCAGAGTTTCAAAAGCAGCTATTGAACATGTTTAATAACCATACTCCTCTCAGTGTCTTTGAATCCTTCCAAAAGATTGCTTTGCCTGGCTCTCGTTAAAAATGAAAAGGATTCAACTAAAAATCTATGATGTCTCCTGCCTCCTCTTTCCTGTTACCTCCTCTGTCTGTGGAGTTTAAAAATTAAGCCAGTGCTGTAGAACAGGGGTGATTCTGTGATAGAAACATGGTCCTTCACTTCCAAATGAAGGAAACACAGGCATTTCCTGTAGCATAGTTTAAGATCAGTCATAATAGATAAAAAACTGAATCCATTTCTCAGGTTTGCCCTTGTTTGGCTCTAGCTAAATGAATTTGACAGTAATTTCACTTTAGAAGACAAAAGAAACACACAGTATCCGTACCTATAAATCAGAGCCTTATATGTACTCTGATACATCTGTTGGACATAGGGAAATAGCTATACTGTTAACGCAGCCTAGATTTCACAGATAGCAATTCCTGATGGTGAACTATTTTACAATGCAGTGCTTTTATTGCTGTGGCACTGGTAATTGTGATAACATTTCATATTAATTAAACCAAATATCAGAAATACATTTTTTTGAAATTTTTGTTGAAAGCCCAATCATAATGCCCGTGAGTCCATCAGGAAGTGGGTGGAGGCTTCGAGACCACCTGAAAAATATTCTCTGAAAGATTATCATTCGTAGTGCAGGCACTCCTATATAGTGCATGTTATGTAGGGCACATTTTCCTTGTACCTGGACACCACAGCCTACAGCTGATTCACATCCAAAGTCACAGCAACAGCACAGCTTCATCAGTGTCATGAGAATTTAAAGCACTGTGATCTGATCCCTAGTGTTCTCTGCTCCTTTTCTTAAACCATTATTAGCACTCATCTGTCTCCAAGATGAGCTGATGCGAGGAATTATAAAAGAAGTTACCAAGAAAGGAGAGCAGCTGGCTCAACTTGGAGTTGTGCAGCAGCTGCAGGCCTGGAGCAAACAAAATGCCCCAAGCCTGCACCCTCTTCTGTACCCCTGACAGAGACAGCAGCTTTTTTGGGTATACAATTCTTCAAGGAAACACTGGTAAAAAGTGAAAAACCCTGACAATTTTGTCCAATTTAATGTTCTTCCCGGAGCAGAACCTGAGCATCCACAGAAGAGCTATAGATCTCAGCGTCACTTTGCTACCTCCCTCCCAAAACAGGGTATATCCTGAATGGAAGAAGTACAAAAGCAGAGAGCCGAAAAATCAAACATAAAAGTTCTTCTAATGAAGTATTATTACCACCGCTTGAGATGTGGAATTCAGAAAAATCTGAAATTTTTGTCAAGCGTGCCTCTCTTTCTCAGTGTGAGTAATCTCTGGAATATTTACTGTTTTTCTAATGTGGGTTACACGTCAAATCAGAAAATAAGCTCATGGCTGTGCTTAGAAGACTCTTCATAAAAGTATAAAATCCATTTATGTGAGGAGCAACAAAAAGGATTGCTGAGAGACTGCTTAGAACCAACACCAGCTTTTTGCTGTGCCCATGACCAGAAGGAGAATGTCACAACCCATGTAAGCACTCTGGCCACTGCCACCACCTTAGGTGAGCTCTTATAGGACGGATAAGCAAAAAAGCAAAGATAAAATTACACGGACAATTACACACTTGGTATTTCTTAATTATGAAGTGTTTAACTTCGCAACTAAAATACCACTTAGCCAATAGAGTTATTTTTCATGTAATACATGTTTTATAAGTAATATATGTTTTATGAATATATATGGAGCTGCAGTACTAAAATCAATACAAATATCTCAAAAGTACTTTAAATTTCTTTGATTAAATGAAGCTCTGTAAGTAAATCTACTCATTTCAATTAATTTCCCCCCTTGATTATTTTTTATTTCTTTGTCCTGCTCTGGTCAGGCTTATGACTGATTCTACATCGTGAAGACAATTCTTGCAAAGTGCCTCTCATGTAACATACTGAGTCTATGTCTGTAAGAACATCAACATTAATAAGGATTTTAAGTTTTTTGTACATATCCAAGCCAATAAATTTAGGATTATTTTCAGCAGCTTGAGAACTGTTTTTTTTAATTCTGTAATCAGTATCTATTTCTCCTTCCATATGAGAGTTCTTATAGAATGCCTCCAAGTGTAACAGTTTTTACAGGAATTTGCCATTGATAAAGTTTAAAAATTTCAAAGGCATTTTAGGATTGTCAGCATGAGGCCACCAGTATTGTCACTCAAACTCAAGTCCTTTTTGACAACGCAGCATTTTCCCCCTATAATACTGACAGGTGTCTCAAGAGCAAGTCACCTGTTACATTCAGTGGTCTGTAGCTGACATTTTATATGCTAGAACATTACTCCACAATAATTTTAAATTATTTCTCTCTTCAATGGTTTTGAAACAGATAAAGCCATTTGTAACACAAGCCAGACAATTTTTACACTGTGGCAGCACATCACACATCCCACATTTTTCTCTTCTGCAAGGGTTTCGCTCGCAGCAGGAACAAGACACCTATTTAATATCATCCAGGGTAAATCTCACAAATTTTTGTGTTCAATTTACCAAGGAATGCAATGAGGTTCTAAACATTTAAATTAAAGGCACCCCATGTGGCTCTATCTTACTGAACAGTTTGCCAATTCAAAGAGATGTCAGGAAGAAGCAACGTTTAACTAGCTGCGATATGCATTGATTTTATGAAAGATTAAGTTTTGCCAAATTGCAAGATGAAAAATTTAGGCTTCAGAAATTTTCTTGACATAAGGGTATGAACAGTGGAGATTCATTAATCAAAGTCTATAAGGACATTATTAATAACCTTCCTTGTTAGTTGTAAAAGAAAACAGTGATATTTTTAAAAATTTACAACATTTAGGGTACCTGCAGGAATTGCTTCTGTTAGAAACTACCTTCATACTTAAGCTCCACTAATAAAAAGAAAATTGCTGATATCAGTTTGAGGAAAATATGAGTAATTTGAACAAAGATGTGCTTGCAAAAATGCATAGTTCACAAAAGCATCAGAGAGTAGTTATTTTGATCTTTCCCTGGGCTGTATGTATTGACACAACAGCATCTCAACCTACCAGACCACATTAAAAAGTTGTCTGGAGACAACTGTGTTTTAGTAGACAGAGCGCAAACCAATTTTTTAGATTTTGCATAGTGAAAACATTTTTCTTTTCAAATAGTCAATGAAATGCATATAGTTATGCCTATCTAAGCCTCATGTGAGCTAATCTTGACAGTGAACTCAATATTTTGGAGAGAATGTCAGGTTTTGTGGTTAAAGATTTATTCTAGTCTAGTTCTTAATGTACCAAAATATTGCTTGGAAAGAATTTGAAAAATGTCATTCCCAGCTCTAAAAGGATTCAGGCAGAAAAAAATTCAAGAAGCAAATATACAATATTGATCACTAGGTTATTGGAGAGTTGGATTAACCAATGCTTTATCCTGTACTTTGATGCATATTATCTAAAATTATATTCACATTAAATAATAAATATATGAATGAACACAGAGTTTTCCTGACTGTTCAAAAAAATAGAAAATATATACTTTTCCAGTTTCCATAACTTGTTTTTCAGCTGCATAGTCCTATTCCTTTTAAATTTTACTTTAAATCTTCATCTTTCTCTGCAAGAGTATTCTGCACAAAATTTGGTGAGGATTTTCATAAAGCATACTATTTTAAAAAATATATTTTAAATTGCTGTTGAGTT
>JAAGNO010022396.1:44954-58486 GCA_033439905.1 Ceryle rudis
TAAATGTATAATTCATAATTATGATTCAACCAATTCACATTATGCTTCAGTGGTGCACATGAGAAGTGACCTTAGACTTAGGTAAGTCCCACTGCTATGAGGAGAGGTGAGCAAATGTTTGAGAATCCCATTGACTGTATGCTTCTCTGACAGACTGCTTCCTCCCATGCAATAATCAGTAGGAGTTAATTTAACAGAAGAATTTGTTCCTATAAGATTTTTTTAGAAGCATTGGCCATCAAAGCCCACACCAACCAGAAATATCCTACACAGTCATTAATCATTAAGTATGATTCACTGGATATAAATGTTATACAAAAATATCGATGTGGACACTCATTCCCGGACATGTGACATCTGATCTCCTCCTTTTCCAGAGTGTTTAAATACAGTGGTGGAATACTCTTATTTTCCATGCTGTTGCCTTGTTCCCTCACAGATATGGGGCCACCTACCTTTGTCCTAGCTGCCTCTGCTCATTTTCCCTCTCCAGCTCCCGTACTTTGCACAGTGTCCTAAGCCTTCATGCAAGTTGTCAAGGTACATCGGTCTGCAAATAAAACACATCACAAGACAGAGACTTTTCCTTAGATGAACAGCATAGAGGAATAGAAAAAGTGTACTGGCAACTGCTTATAATTTATTTGCCTTTTACAAGGCAAACAGCTCAGATTGCGCTATGGTGACTATTCAGAACTACATTAAGGTTAATCTCAAACCGAATTCTTTTTAATATGACTGTAAAAGCCTGTTAGTTTTCTAACCCACTAAATATTTCTGGAGAGTCAGGGTGCACAGTGAGATGGCTGCTGCCATCAGGGCTTGGAAGGTGCTTGGTAGAGCTCTGGATGACAGCACCCTCTGCCTTGTCATCTAGGACCCTATCTGCCCTCCTGCTCCACCTGGGGAATGCTACCTGGGCAGAGTGGTTTGCCTTTCAAACAGAGACCTTCTCTGTTTCCGTGTGGATTCACTCAAGAATTTTCAGTAAGAACTGCCTGAAGGAGAATGGATAACATCACAAACCCTACAGAGGCTCCTTGCAGAGCTGAGTTGGTGTTGCACACCAGAGTCAACATAGGATCCCGTAGACCAAGATCCCACCAGGATGCAATAGACTGGTAAAAGCCACTGGGTCCCACCTAGTTTCCCACCTAATCCTACCCTTTTGGTACCTCTAAACACAAGAGTTTTCCTACTAACACAGGCAGGAACCCATTTTCAGATGACGAGAGCAACTCACTGCTTTATGCTGAGGTGAAGTCTTAGGTCAGCATTTTGCTGCTACTAAATACAGATGAGCTCAGCAAAGGTCTTTAAGAAAACAGACCTTCTTAGACCTAATTTCAACCACCAGTGAGCAGTTTGTGCTATCATTCTTTCTCACCAGTCAATGCTGTGAGCTCAGCCATTTCGCCTCACCCAGTAAGTTACTTCAAAATCAGTGCTGTCAAGAATATAAATAACTTTTTTTTTTTTTTTTCAACCCATTGCCATTCCTCCTCCTCCTCCAGATTCAGAGATTGAGCATCCTACTGGAATAGCAGACAGAAATTCATCCCCTTGTGTGATCTGAACACCTGTACACCATATCACTTGCTTGATGACTGCTGCACTCATGGTGCAACCACTGCATCTTCCGTGTTGTTTAACAATTTATAAACATACTTGAGAAATTAATAAATGTATGCTCTATGGCTGCCTGTTTACCCCCAACCTCTGTTTGGCATCTCCCATATATTTGAAGGAAAAAACAAAACAAAACCAAACCCAACAAAAAAAAACAACTAACGAAACAAAACAAATTATAGGAATAATGAAAGACTATACCATGAGATACCTGCCCAGAACAGAGTGATTAATTCAAATTAGCATGGGGACTTTACTGGGCCACAGAGACACGATGATTAATGTGAAAGATATTTCATGCTAGGATAACAAAGTAGACTTATTCAGTTCCATATATTACAGCAATTAGAGAAAGAAAAAGAAATAGACTGTGCAATGTTTCCATGAAGCTAAAGGCACATCTCTATCAGTCCTTAGGGTGCATGTCTTTAGCCCAAAACTTACCCCAGTGCTCTCTAACACTTCCCAGTGAGGCCCCTGCCATGCTGGGGCACCAATAGCTATCCTTGTGCCTGCTCCATCTGTGCAGTCACAGCCAGTCTCCCCTCCATCCAGCATCACCTGGCTCTATCACACCTTCTTAACGGAATGTAAACCAACTGCAGACAAAGTGCAAACAAACAGGACCTGCCACATACATGTTCTGGAAGAACTTCTTCCTGTGTGGGAAGTGCTACAGTGCACTCAAAAACTTCTCTATCTGTGTAAGCATAAAGCCTTGGGATCGTGCAGCAGAGCCAAAGAAGGAGAATTTCATAACCCCGGTTAATCCGACAAGGAAACCTTTGTGTCAAATTCGATTTTATTAACATTGTCCACTGCTCACAGAACGTGCTTGTGCATAATGCTGAAATTAGAGGAAGAACATCCTGCTTCCACTGCTTGAATGGACAGACAACTGAAGTAGTAGTCTCCATGTGTGCAGTTATAGTTATACATGCTCAGAAGGAGACCTTCTTCATGTGTCATGCAGGAGTACCATGACCCGAGCCCTGAAGTTACTTGGTATCTGCAAAATGAACAAATACTCCATGAAAACTCTGCTTGCCCTATATCTGCAAAGACTCTGATCTGAAGTACCATGTGCAATCAGGTGGTTTTTTTGCCATGCATTTTTAATGAATAGAGAAATGTCCTGACTAAAACCTAGACATTTATATTAATAAGGATCAATCAGTAAATAAAAACATTCAAACACAGTGTTGTCCCCTATGGCCAGAGACGGTACCTTTTGTTTGCCTTAGCACAGTGGAGTCACTGAACTGATAGATAAATAAATAACAGCTAACGCAGAGACGGCTGTTGATGTTAGGTGCCAAAAGGAACAACACACTACACTTGCCAGGAACAAAGATGAAAACAATACCTTGCATAATATGATTTGCAAAGTAAAATTTAAGTATCCTCTGAAGTAATTAGCAAGTGCATGAAACATGTAAACAGAGAAAAAGGGACATCTACTGTTTCTGCGTCTCAGACTGTCAGCTGCGGATGGGGAGGGTGAACCTGTTTGACAGTGACAAGACAGCAGCAGAAAGTGTGGCACCGCTTGGTTGGCAGGATTTCATAAAACCACAGCTCTTTCAGAAGGGCAAATTAGCTGCTCTTGTTCTTCTTTCTGCCCCTCCTAAATTATGCTGTCTGCGTCCAAATAGACACACAGGGACGCAAGACAGCTGGGCTGTCAAGGATCCTGCTAACCTAGATCTGTCAAGGTGAACATGTGAAAGACTTCAATTTTCTGTACACTGGTTGGAGGAGGAAAATGATGTGCAGTCCATACTAAGCTGCTGCCATCAGGGAGTCAGCAAGCTTTCAGCAACCCTTCATGGTGTTTGAATATATGACATACTCCAACTTTTTACGTGCAGCATGAGGGTGCAGTCATTAGGTACCTGCTTGGAGGGACTACTGCTAAAACAAGACATGGAAAAAAAAAATCATGGTTTGTTGTGTTGAGGGAAGAGACAGGGTTGTTCTGTAATTCTCAGGTTTTCTTTACTCATGCTTGCCGTACCCACCTTGATAACATAAGACTCCTTGAACTGAAAAATTAGCTATTCCAGCAGTATTGACTCAGTTTTTCATCCTTCTGTGGCAGAAATGACTTTAAGGCTGAGTACTCTAAGTACTGGCATCCTTTGAGGTGAAATGTTTAAATGGACAATCATGTCTATTCCATTTGGACATTAAAGAGCTGGTGGCATTTTTCTTACAAGCTGGAGCTCACCACAGTCTTCCTGGCTTCTCCTACAGATATTACTTCAAATTCGGCCAATATTTTCTGTGAAAAATCATTGAAGTTAAATTTTTGCATAGTTTTCTAATATTAATGCACAGACAGAAGCATATGGTACACGCACCACTGTAGAAAAGATAAGAATTTTACTAAAATAAGAATTAGAGAACATCAGATGAAGAAAAGGCTCCACTGGTAAGCAGTATCCTGACAGCACGCTCAGCAGATATGTTTTCCGGGTAAACCTAGTCAATACTAGGATGAGTTAAGAGCATACTTAGAGAAAGCAATAGGTGTTTTCAAAATGGATGGGCCATTAACAGCAGATAATTGAAACCTTCTGGTTACTAAGTGCCACTGAATTCAATAGGAGCTGCACATACATCCAAAGCCAACACATGGTTTTGACAGACACCAGATAAGGTGATGGAGGAGCAGCACAATTCTGAGCAATAAAAAAAGCATTAGTTTACAATAAAAACTGAAAATACAAATAGAAGCTCAAATATTTGTAGCATGGCCAAACTTTCCCCAAAGTAATGAAAAGCTTGGGTGGAAATATGTGATTTACTCTCTTTGGTGCTGTTTCATAAATAGTCTCCCTTCCCTCAGGTCTGGGCTGGAGGAAAATGAAGTACTAGGTCATTTCACCAGAGGTCTGAGGTAGAGGAGTTATAGTTATGTGGGAGTGCCATGAATTTTCCTTTGCCATTTACCATTCATGTTAAGGAATATATGTAGATATATACTTGTGAAGAGTTTGGGTTCAAATCCAATATCCTTTTGGTCACTTTGCTCCCATAGAAGGGGCATGAAAACTACTCCTACACCAAGATATTCCTGCTTGTACAAGAGTTTTGACATCCTCCTGACCAATAAATGAGGTGTGTCAAGGGCTTTATGCAGCTTAACAACCACCCATAGGGAAATGAGAGAGTTCACATGATAACCTGACTAAAGTGGTTGCTAGAACACCCACCTCAGGCCAGTGGTGGCAGACAAATGAATATTACCTTCCAGATGTATTCAGTGTTATACGTCCATTTTTTGCTGCCTTGAGAGCATCATATTGCATGCGAGCAATCTCCAGATAAAGTCTCGATGGTATCTAAAGGCCATAATTATCCATCTAGCTGTAAGGAACAAGTACAGTGATGTGTCACAGTCAACACAGAGCTTATGCCAGCTTCACAATGAGTTATAGGAAAACATTCAGTCTGGTGGGTGCACATTTGTGCCTGTAAGAGCAAAGCAGTAGTTAAAGTTAAAAACAAGACATCATGGACTTCCTTTATGTTGAGAGCCTTCATTTCCCTAATACAGAGGCCCCAGAGATGATCTGAACATTTTGACCGCTTCTCTTTGACCTTACCCTTAGTTATCTTTTTGGTACATTAACATCTTCTTATGTTTTCCTTTCGCTTCAGCTGCAGTATATTTGATTATCTCCCTACTTAACTAAAATTAGCACTCCAAATATTCTTGTTACCTCTGTTTTTGCTTTGTAATTAATTATGCCCTGTTTTCATCTTCAATTTGGATTATAGCTGTACATTTGCAAAAATGCTTTTCTGGGAGTACATGCAGCACACATTGCCAACAACTATTCTCAAATTATGCCTACTGAAGAAGCTCCTATGCCAGGGAAAAAACCAAACCAAAAAAACAAACAAACAAACAAAAAAACCCCCACCAAAAACCCCAAAACAAACCAAACCACCAAAAAAAAAGACAAACCCAAAAAAACAGCAACAAAAACAACCCAAAACCCAAAGTTCAAAAGAGTTGCACAGAACTTGCAAGACTTTGTCTTAATTAAAACTTAATTATTTGTATTAAGCATTGGAAACATGAGGTGAATTTATGCAGCCTCAGAATACGACTGCTGTAAATTTTGTCTATTTCCCAATATTTCTTCAGTATTTCTATATATCTTTGTAGGCTTCTGTTGATTATAGTTGTAAAATATAAATTAGCTCACAATTCTCCTGAAGACAGTGTTAGGACTAAATCTATAATGCTTTTCCCAATACATTCGAAAAAGACAGAAGTGAGGATTTCAGAGACAGAACACATACTAATGTCTGTACTATGTGATATTTGACAGACATTTTTCCCCAAATAAAAATGATTAATTTAGTCAAACGTTGGATTTTGAATCTGTAATCACTGATCGCCGGGTGTTCCCTGATAAAAGATGACATTGTTCTGCTGACATTGATGTAGAAAAACCAAAAGGCTTTCTATCTTTTATCTTTGGTTGTGCTTGAACCATTTTGTTTTAAATAACTGCTTTCAAGAGCTAAAAAAAATCATAGATTGAAGCTGATTTTCAGTACATTCTTTCTGATGAATCAGAAGTGTGACATTTTTTGCCAATTCCCCAGGGACAGAAGAAGGAGAGTCTCCATTATACAAAATATCCCAGCAATCTTACAACAAAATATTTTGAGGCAATGCCAGAATGATATATTGGTCTTCCAAAGGTGACTTATGGTCATGCTTTTGTTTACCGATTATTCCTCTATAAACTCTATATATTGTTTTATTACTGGTATTGCTTTCTAAAACTGAAGATGTTCTATTTTAACACTTGTGAGATGGTGAATATAAAATTGCAACTTGCATGATTCTGCTTTGTGAGCCGTCTACCAGCACCAAAAACTCTCTTTAGCCTGATAAATATCTGTGGAAGCCTCCATCTGTATTGGGAATTAAATAGACAATGAGGAACATGACCATTTGAAAATAATTTGTGTCTACCTCCCAGCTCCCACTTAGTCTTAGTCTTTTCCTAAGAAATATTTTGCTATTGTGAAAAAATACTTGCAGAAATTCAGCACATTTAGGGAAAAAAAAAAAAAAAAAAAATCACAGATTTTTATCCTTGCAGCTGACAATGAAGAAATTACCGTGAGCCATTATGGTTTGGAGAATTGGGAATACCTTGTGCAAGGGTAATGGTGCTGGTGATGCTGCTGATACTTTTGGGAGCAGTGACCTTTACGAGCAGCAGCATACAGCACCTTCCTTCCCCACCAAAAAGCATTAATCTACAAAGGGAGAGGAGAGATGCACAGAGCCTATAAGCACCTGGGACTAGTTGCTAAGGAGGTAGCCCATGAATATGAAAATCCATCGCACAGAGCACTGGGCAGCTCTCTGGCAGAAATGTTACCAAGAGCTATGCCCTTCCAGTACAGAGCATATTTTTTTTATTATTATTATTTTAATTTTTTTTTTCAGTCCATCAGAATTTGTGTTTGTGCTCTGAGAATTCATCAGCCAGCTATAAAGGCATAACAATAGCTGGTCAAGGACAGAGCATACAATGCCTTTTCACAAGGGGCAAAGGCAATCAAGAGATTTCACACATATTTGTGCTGCCTGAGAAACATCCTTAATGTGTGGGGACACAGACAAGGGTAAGAGCAAGAAAGATAAATTATCTTGCTCCTAGCTACAGTCAGCCTGTGGATAGAAGCAGATTGACACAGTTGAGTACAAGCACCACGAGCCAGAGACTGTAAATACCTGTTAGAGTGCAAGCTGGGCTGAGCAACGAAAAATGCCTCTCTCCTTCCTAACCCTTCTGCTCATCTTTATCTGTCTCTCCTGGTAATTTTATCATCCTTCTCTGCGAGCAGAGAGGGGATAGAAAGGGTAAGTGGCATTTCTAACCCTGACCCTGGAAATTAAGGGTGAGGTATTTAAATCTGTAAGATAGATTTAAGAGTCATCAGCCTCCAGAGACGAGCTTTTAGATTAGCAGCTCTAAAAACTCTTCGGGAATTACAGCTAAAGCAACTCATACAAAGCCTGCCAGTAATCCCATTTTTGCACATTTGCAAAAAATGGATTGAGAAGGCTGAGAAATATTCACTCCTTCTGAAACCTGGTAGCTTAAGCGGCTATTGCTGCAGACTTCTGCTAATTACGCTGCCAGGTGCAGATCCTACAGAAAGATTTAGACTTGGGAAGACATACAGAAGAAAAAGTCAAAAAATTCTTTGAAATATTCCTACCTGTTCTCTTCCTAAATCCTTCTATACGCTGAATACGTTGTAAAACTGCTTCTGCTTTGTGATGGCTGAGACTTTTATAGAGAACACTACATTTTGGGACACCTCCTCATTTCCTGGATTCAGGTCTGGCACTGCACCCATCATTCCCAAGAAGATTAGGATATGAGAAACTGGCCAGATACAGCCAAGATAAGGGCCAACCCCTAGGTTTCATTATATCCTTAGGATGTCAGTGTAGGATAAGCCTCTATTTTGAATCTGACATAGGATGAAGCCCACTGTGCTGCTTTTGGAGGATGGTCCCTGCAGATGTCACCCCTCTACAGAGCACAGACAGCTTTACCATTGCCTTGTGGGAACTGAGAACTAACAAAAGGTCGCTCGCTACCCAGCTGACATGACCTGGCATACCCAAGGATCTGGCTTTCCATGTAATTTAAACTACAGAATGGGATACCCTTTTACTCCATTCTAAACTGTGTGTGCAGCTTTCCTGTCATAGAAACTAGAACAGGGAGAGGAAAGCTGCTGAGTGTCTAAGCTTTGTCCTGTCATTTGCAGGACACAACTAGGGCATGGAAATCTGGAAACACTTCCCACTAATTTATGTGTAACTAGAGGTAGCTACAGCTATAGCTATACTTAAACCTAATTAGGGGCTGCGCCTGGGCACATCCCAGAGAATCATTCAAAAGAGAGCCTCAGCTTCTAAAGCAGACGTGGTCCAGAGCTTAATATAAATGTGTGTAATGGAGAGGAAAATTGGGAGTCTTGCTGTAAGAGTTGCCGGTCACTTTGTCTTCTTACTTTCCCGCGCTGAAAAAGACATGGGAGAGCTCTTTGTACTGGGCAACCAATATCCTGAAATTCTGTCTGTGTCCAAGAACAGCACAGTGATCATCTGGACACATGACCATATGGCAGGTCATACATGCCAGGTGAAGGTCCCAGGAGAGGAGTTTCCACCTTCAAAATATTACTGCTAATGACTTTCTTCCAGATTGCGACAGACAAAATACACAGGACCTCATCAGTCTCATCCAGAGGTCTGTAAAAGAACAAACATGTTCTGTGCATAGTAAATTTAGTAAAATATTGAAATATGAATAAAAGTAGAATACATTGGAATAATATTATCAATGTATTTTAAAATAAGCAGTAATACTCTTTGATGGTCTCCAATTGAATATTCTTGTTTGGTTTCACTTCGTCTTTTACTCTTTTTTTTTCTCTTTGACTTGGAACTTATTTCATCTACTAAGAATTTAGCACAAAGCAGAAAATAAATATTGCTCATCAGTCAAAACCAAACTCTTTGCATTTAACATGGAAACACAACTCCTTAGAACAGCATGAATCCCTGATCAAAAGAAAAACCTCGTTGTTTTTCAAAATCAAATATTAGTGATTACAGTAAGGTTCACTGTAAATACCATCTAGATGAGTGCCCAAGGAGCCCATTGAACTCAGGATCTATCCACAAAAGCAGCATTGTTAATAATGATAAATTATACTAGAGTTTAAGAATGTTAGGGTTGCTGAATATTAAACAAATACTTGTAAATTCTAACACAGCTGATCATCCTCTAGATGAGCCAGTGAATAAAATCATCCCTGAAGTGTTCAAATTCATGTGCTGTTGAATCACATTTTTCATCTCAGATTGAAAAGTGGAATGACTTCACATTACCTTAGGTTTATCTCCAGGGAGAGCTAAAGACAGCTACTGTCATCTTGTATGCCAGGTCTGTCGCACTTAGGACATCTTGCATTGGGAGCCTAAGAGTACTGCCATTTTTAAGTACAGTCTTCTGAAAAGCCACCTACAAGCTCTGAAAAACTCTTACCAAAAGAGGAAATGAGAAAATCATTCCTTAAGCTGCAAGTCAGATGAAAAGCTACACTTCTTTGCTGCTTCATTTCCAGGGAGAAGAAAAACAAAATTCATAATCAAAAGCAACAAGTTCATGATTAAAAACACAATTAAGCCAAAACATCACAAATAATGTCTGCTCGCTGTAATTAAAAGTTAAGGCACAGAAGTGACTGCCTTGAAGGCAGCTCTCATTGTCTGCTAGAATCCATATGCTTGCTTAGATACTAGGTTGATAACTGCTTAAGAAAGGCTGATAGATGTATACAGATGAAAGATGGGCAGGCTAGCTGCAAAATAGAAACAAAAACATTTTACTTATGAAAACAGATAAGTTAATGATGATATTTAATAAATAAGTAAGTTTTCATTATTACACCAAAGCATGATCTGGGGTCAAGGCCCATAAAAGAGAAATGTGATATCTGACAACCCAGCATCCCACCCTTCCTCTTTCTTTCTATGAAAAAAGGTCCAGCATTCATGTGAAGGCTTTGAGTGAACAACTGAATCAACTTTGGGTATAATTCCCCAACAACAAGAGCCAACAAGAGCCTTCAGGAATTTCTCCAGTTTTCTGTGACAGAGTTTAACGCAGCTGCAGAAGGGCCATAAGGTTGTTTTTGTCTGTGTGATACCCCAAAATACCTGTGCCTTACCCAGCTAGCAACCTAACACAGAGCAGGCTTGGCAGTCCTGAATGAGCCCATAAGCAGGAGGATTGGACCAGCGAGATCTTAATTTTTATGCTGGAGGAAGTGCATCAAAAACAATGCTTTTGCTATTTAAAATTAATTGTCTTAAGCAGTATATGACATTAAAACATAAATTTACAGCTCATTCTTTTAAGGTGCCGAACCATATGGCTTTAATCCACAGAGGTATTAATGCAGGTACTTAAACTTTGTACGTGTGCAGTCTTACTGATGTAAGCACTTCACTAAAAGGGGCCAGATTACAAAGCCTCTTTGAGGATCTAGCCCTCAACAGTGAAAAGTAATAGTTTAGGCCAAAAACATCAGAGTGGGCTAAAGCCCACACGCATTATTTGCATTTTGAATGAAAGCATTTTAATAATTTAATCACTTTTGAAAACCATTGTACAGAGGATCCCTAGTCATTTTGAGGAACTAACTCCTCTTAAATTCTAATTCTTACCCTTCCGCTTATTCACAAAATAGCTTTAAGACATATCTTGCCACGTCTCAGCTTTTCCATCTCTACAATGCTTACCTCAAAGGGCTATTGTGCATGTCATTAAATAATGCTGGTAAAGCACTCCGAAGATCTGCACTGGTATATATATTCTAAGGGAAATCATTATTGTAGTGTTAGTACTGTATGAAGTTTGATACAAATCCATGAACTATACCATTGGTTACAATTCTTTAAACACAATCTCCAGCATAAAGACATTAAGTGTAAGAAATAGTTGACTACTTTAGAACATAGCTCTGTAAAACCTTCATTCTTATAGCTATATTATATTCAAATGTCAGAATATATCCAAACCCCTATTTTTATTTTAAGCTTGGCTGATTTATTGATGGCTGTGCTTAATTTTTAAAACATTTTCTCCTTTAGAAATTAGTCTTCTGTCAACCTTTCTAATGTACACAGTCTGGAGTCACAGCATTCATCTTAAGCAGCTTAGCATTAATGTTTAATTCTGCAGTCTTTACCCTGACTGTGCAGAACAGTTTGATAGTTTATGTCTTCTGCAATCAGTAGCTAACACATATTCCTGTGTTCTCAACCCTACTGATAGTAAGTTGCTGCTCTCTCCCTTTTCATTTCCCTATTTTTTCCACCTGCAATTTCTACCTGGCTTAATACCCATATAATTTTTCAATAACAGGGAATTTTGAAAGCCAGCAATGTAAAAGCTGAAGTACAAAGGTTCTCTGGCCCTTCTTTGGATGCTGGAGTTCATGAAATGATTTTGAATAAGGTTCTCCAAGCACCTACAGACATGGTCTGCTTATTTGCTTCCGTGGGTCATCCCTTTACCACCAAGGTCTTTAAATACATCAGTTCTGTAAATAAGTAAATACTAATAGTTCTTAGTGTTATGAGTAGTTCCTTTCCCACAGAGCAGACCTTTACACAAGTATTATTCTTGTTTTGAGAAGGAGAAACACCACCTTAACTCTCTCTCACACTTCATATAGGACAATATAAAACATGAGGTGCCTTATGAAGTGTCACATGCTCCCCAGGAGAGTTTAAGTTGGTTTAAACACACTGCTTTTCTTCACTTTTCATGTCTTCTGTCTACATGTATGCATTATAAGCAAAAACTGTAAGAAATTTGTGATCTGCTAGTCCACGCAAAAAGAAACCCTGTTTTACTCAGTTTTAAGGCTGCTACTCTGAAGTACATGAAGATTGGGTAGGTCCTGATTCAACAAAGTATATGCTTGACATTAGCCCCTGCTTATCTTCTATTAAACCTAATAGGACTAGGCACTTGTTTAATGTTAATTATACACTTCTGTGTTTTATGGATTGGGGCCTGGATTACTTATTTGATTACAATTAGGCCTCTGATTGCATGTTCACTGAGCTGCAACTATTCAGCAATGAGCCTGACTTCTTGCCTACTCCCCACCCACCCTCTTTCTGAGGAACAGAATTTGCTACATCTGCAGTACTGAGGAGTTTCTATTAGCCCTGTGGTAATGATGGATCCTGTTCTTTTTACACATTCAGCTACAAAAATAAAAATATCATTATTCTTTTTCTCAGTGCCCTGTGACCAGGTGCAGAGACAAACTTCCTCAGTAAGAGGGTTAGCAAACTATCCCCAAAACATAAACCTTTTACATCTTTAGTACATGAACATACACATACATTACTTTTATCCAGACGAGCTGTAAACAAGATGAACTCTTCTGACCTCACTCAAAACTGTCGAACTAAAACCAAGAGAATAAATGCTCTAGGGAAAAAGAAGAGTCTGAGCAAGAAGATCTCACTTCTTCCACTGTAAAAGCAGAAACTTCAGGGAAGAAACTCCTGTCCTGTTAAACACTAACAGGCTTAGAGCTTAGTGTGACTGCAGCAATTTAACAGTTGACCTTGCAGAGTCAAAAACAACCATCAGCTGGAAACAATATTAATTATAGTGGTATAAGAGCAATGTCTTTAAAAATCATTTTATAGAGGGCAATGATTACAAAGTTTTTTAAACGGTTAATTTCTTTATGCAAAGTGTCTTCTCTAGACAAACACATTAAGAAAAGCTGATTCCCTCGTCAGAATAGTCTTGTGGTTAAGGTAATAGATTGCGAGTCATTTCCAAGGTCTATGTCCTTTTCGTGTCTTATCTTTGAGAGACAGATTGTGAACCAGTTATTCTCATTGATGAGTCGTACTCGTACTAGCTGCCCCATACAAAATAATGATACGGCTCATGCAGGCAGTCATCCATCACTGCAAAAAAGACATTCTCAATGTAACCTTTAGATTGCATGAGATGCTCAGGGAAGTTACGATCTCCTCCTGCATTTAGCACAAAGGTCTCCCTGCAGCTGGTGTGTCAAGGTATCTGCAATATAGGTAAAGACAGCCTCAGTGTAGCCAGACAATATCCTTCCAGAATCTTTAAGTAAAGGTTATTATAGGCAAAATATTAAATTCTTAATATTTTCTACTGTAAAATCATTATAGTCCATATCCCTGCATCTATCTGAGGCCTGAAGAACAATTCTGAGGCTCAAGTATAATAGAAAAGGAATAGTTAAATACAGCCATAATATATTTT
>JAAGNO010022396.1:58513-89231 GCA_033439905.1 Ceryle rudis
TTTTCATAAATGACAATCATTCAAACTATCAATCATCTGGAGAGGAAGAATCAGCAGGCAATCTAATTCAGAGAATTAGATTGTAATGCCTGATGTAGATCTACCAGTTAATTTAAATAATGAGTCACCTGGTAGGCAATCAAATCTAGGTCGGGACATTTAGCAGGCTGAAAATAATGAGTCTAACAGCAACAGAGCTAACAAAACAATCCAGATAATAATGACAGCACAGAATGACAGTCCTAACATAATCAGACAGCGTGCACAAACTGTAAATAGACAGAGTAAAGAGAACGAACTTGCGTAGGGAGGCAAAACATATTCTCCAATGAAACTATTATAGAAGAATTATGTTTGGTTAAAAGGAAGCATAGTGACAATCACAGTGAGGACATACAATATTTATGTGCTCTTACTGGATCTACAGTATCTGTGAAAGCCTTCTTTTCCACTTTGTTTGGTTTTGTTGTTGTTTTGTACATAAAGCAAATGTGGTAAAATTTGACTGTTGCTGAGTTTAGGAAGTGAGGCAGGAAGGCAAAACTTTTCCTAGTGACTTCTCCCGACTTTCACTTGCATTGATTGTTGATCTTGATTTTAGAAATTGCTTCCTGGTTTGAGAAAATAAGACTAGAGGGGAAAAAGAAACTAAATGTACAAAGGCAGCTCCTCCTACATTCCTCTCTACCTCGGTGTACAAGTGGATAGGTCTGGCAGAAACCCAGGTAACAAGGACAGACACCAGAGACTGGGAATTTCCAGCCTGCATCCTCTGCAGCACCGTCACAACATCGATGTCATGGAACCTCACATCTTGTTCTCTCCAAGCAACCCAAGGGCTGTAACCAAATGCAGACACTTCTGCTACTTAAGAGTATGACTAGACCACTTTTTTAAGTAGAAAACACTAGGTGTCAGCAGTTCTCCTCACTCTCTGAATCATGCTCCCTACTCAAGAACACTGCGCTCATTTGAAGCTGTTCCTGGCCAGAGACATAGCCACCATTTTCTGGAGTATTATCTCCACATAGTCCTGCCTATGTCTGGCTGCTGCGTGGTGTTTTCTTCTTATGTTTGACTTCAGTCTTGTTCATTTGCACAAGCAAAGTGCAACCCCTTCAGCTGGTGTGTCAGGGAGCTGGGGTCTGAAAATGCTGTTACATGTAGTCCACTGAGTAAAGCATGTCACCTATACTGAGGAGAGGCCAGCCCTCCCTCTCTCCCTCCCTTCCTTCCTCCCTTTCCCTTCGCTTCCCTCCCTCCCCAGGGGTCTGCTCTGGCATTTCTAAATGCTTTTCTCCGGTATTACAAAAATCTTTGTCTTACCAACAACATAACTAAGTTATTCAGATAAAATGCAGAATGGCAACAAATTTACCTATTGAGATGTATTTCATAATCCATTACCCATATGATGCTTCAGGCAACTGGTGCTCTGTTGGCTTGCTCCTGATGCTGACCTGTTGAGTTTATTCAGTTTAAGCTAAAAGGGAAGTGTTCAGGAGATGACTACCAAATAAATATTCTTCAACTTTGGCATCTCATTATGCCTTCAACTTTAGCATCTCGTTATGTCTTGAAATGAATGATGGCACTTCTTTTCATAACTCCAGGTAGTTAGCTAATGTTGAACAGCCCATTTTTTCCTCTTTGTGAGCTGCTTTTTTAGTTTATAATTACAGTTTCAGTTTTAAAAGCATTGCTGAGTTACCTCCACAGATTTTAAAAAGGATAGTGCTTTGTAGCTCAGCTTCATGTTTCCAAATGTGTCACTGACTTCTTTGCTCCTTCAAGAGAATCTGTGGGAGCTCTGGTGATTCTGTACATCATGCTTTTTTTCTTTGCAAAGTGAAAAGGGAATGATCCAACTTTATTCTTACATCAGTGCAAATTATATTTGCCTATGGACTGGAACTACTGTGGTGATAAAGTAGCATCTGGTAGCTACTTGCAAAAACTTTGGCAGGTTTCAGTAATGTAAAATGGATGACGTCGAGTCTAAAGTGGATTTTATAAAGATATAAAAAATTAATCTTCAAGAACAATCTTAATCATTGGTTTAAGAGTTAGCCATAATATTTCAGTTTTGTTTACCTATTTCCTCCATTTCCACACACACAAAAAACAGTGAAAGCAATTTCTAAAGCATTGAGTATCAGAAGAGCAATAGCTCTGCATTCCTGCAGCAGCACAAACTGAATTGCGTCTGGATCTTAAGCATAATATCCATGACCAAGGGGACCTGACAGAGTGCTCAGGGCAATGGATGCTGAATCAAGAGATTCCAGCTAGTCCTCCAGTCCTGCTAATGATCTTCTGTCTTTCTTGGCTGAAATCACTGCACAGTTTTTTGTGCCAATTCCTCTCTCACCCTCTGTTTATATATCAGCTTTCTATTAGGACTTCTGAGCTCTACTGCAACACAAGTGGTAAGAGGAAGAAGAGACTGCAGAGACATACTCCTTCCCTACTCTGTGATAAAGAAGGCTACTCACAGTGTTACAAACTCAGATGGTTTTCTTGTTTAATTCTATAATATGTTAATCTGGTTTTTGTGCTCTCAAATTTTAACAAGAACTTCCTAATACATCAGAGAAACAGCGTTCATTGTACAAACAAGGTTATGGAGTGTTTTGAGGTCCATTTAAATAAAGGGAGCCTTGTAAATGAGGAATGATAACTAAAGAGTAAACAGAACATTTTAGAATGCACAAGGAAGGACCAGCCTGTACGGGTGAGATGGAAATCATAGCCTTCTACCTAATCCATGTATTTAATTTGTATGATTCTTGTTTCACAAATATTGGAGCCTGTTACAACTTGAATGTTTTTCACAACTTGGGAGTAACACATTTAAGCTGTAAGCAGTAAAAACATTTGGCTAGCTGGTCTGCTAAAATGTTAATCCTTGAATAGTAATTTTCCTCTTTTTACTTATATTTTACAGTTTATAGATGCCTGAAATAGTAATGCCATAAGTAATTCTCTTCCTATCCAAGCCTACTTAAAATGCTCGTTCAAAGGTAATAAGCGCAATATTTTTTTCTAATCAGGTCCCCTTGGAATGAAATCATGGAAAAAATGTTCCTGCCAGTTCATGCTGATTACCTGTGTGTCTCATTATTCTAAACCCTATTTGACAGCCGCACAGTCATAACTGCCTTTCAACAAGAACTACCACTGAGTCTCTTAAAAATAATTTTATTTCAATTTCTAGCTAGTTCTAGCTTAAACAGCACATATAATTGCCTAATAAGCAGTTCATAAGAAGAACATAATTTCAAAGTAAAATGTTGGACCTATCCAGTCTTTGACAGTAACAGAAATTAAGAGATGCCTTTTAAGTTCTCTGGTGCAAGTCATTCTGCAGTAGAGGAATCAGCAACCTGGAAACTTGTTAGAATACTGATTATACTTTTAAAGTATGCACAAAGTTTAAAAAATGAATAAAATTATTGTTAATATTAAGCAACTACTGAACTTAAAAGGTAAAATCTATTAACTTCTTCAGAAGTATTAGCAGGATCTAAAATTATAAAAATCCCAGCAGGTTTGGTATGTGGACAGGGAAAACTTTCCATGCCACTGGAAATTGCTGTTATTTTGTTACCACATAAAATATCTGTAAAAATATACGATGTACCATATACAGGGTCTAATTTTGTCTGATCTCCTGTGTAACAAAGGATACAGCACTTAATCCATATATTTTTTCTTTTAGCTCAGTTATGCTTGCCTGACAAACTCCCAGTTTCACAAAGCCTCATTATCTTGAGGAGTCCCAGGAGGTGATGATCTGGACAAAGTCATGTTAAGTCCTGAGGTTCTCTGGGAAATTTCCTAAGGACTTACTGCAGGTTCACTTCAGTCACCAGTGTCAGAATATCTGAACTCCAATGCTTTGATTCACTTGTTTATCTGAGTCTGCATATGTAATGGGTCCTCTTGGCCACCCATGAGCCTGGGTCTGGCAGAGAAGCAATAGGCTGGAAGGAAAAACAGACAGGGAAAAGGACAGGAGGACCGGAGTCCTTCAACATGGAGCTGGGATGTAACTGTAAAATATTTTGGAGTTAATCACATCCGAACAAGGTATGGCCACAGATCTAGCATCCTAATTCACCAGGTTACAGGTGAAAAAATACGTTCCTCACTCACCTTATAGACTTTTGTCACATCTTTATTCCTCAAATAATTAAATGTCCAAGTCCAAAGCCTGAAACAGAGATAACAGCTAAGGAAGCTACCCTGTACTTTTCCTTTTTCAATGGCAGAGGTGCTAAGTAGTCTAGATAATGAGTTTTCTGCCAATGTGACCCAGTCTAGGATGAATAAAAACCTTCGGCAAGAACCAAGAGAATCAAAAGTGTCTGGCAGATCATGTAAGCTACCAACATGGGCATTTCTTTAATACCCAGGACTGGTTTTGTTATCTGGAATCTAGTTGCTATGGGAGATATATTACAAGCAAATGGTAGATTTATTTGAAATTTTTAATGAGAATGCTTTTCTGTGGAAAAAATATTCAGGTCTGGAAATTGATACATTTTGTCAGAATGCCTTCACTCTGATGAATCTGCACAAATAAAAAAACAAATGAAGGAGCTAAACCTCATAAGGTTTTCATAAGGTCAAATGCACTTAAATATCTCCACCCATTATTTTAAGTTACTTTTTTTCTGGTTTTATGTTATAATTACAAATTAGGTGACCATGATGTAAAATACTCTAAAAACTCTATATTCTGCTTTTACTTGAATCAAATGGGAGACTTCTGGCCTCATTTTAAAAGAAAATATTGTGTTATTAAGATACTGCAAATGTTTCATGAGATTACATTTAGTAAAAAAAAAACCTCAAGAAACTGTAGCTGTATAGAACAAATATTGTATAAAGTGAAATAAAATTGCACAGTCAAAAAAATAGAAGACATTAGTTAATACAGGAAATACTTCTGAAGAAAATAAATTTCCTTCTTCCCTCAGCTCAAGATAGAATTGCCTGTGTTTTTACTCCCAGAAAATGAGAAAATAATTTTGTCTATGAGCATAAAAAAACCCCTAATAAACTAAAATTGTAAACTCCGAAGTCATAAATCAAATGTAAGACACATTACAGAAATGATCAAATAATAACCCATTTTCTGCAATAGATGTGTCTGTAGCTATTAACCTGCTTTTCCCCATGATTTTTGGAAAGTATGGTATATCGAGTTCCCCAACAAAATTCTTATTAGTTAAAGCATTAATCACTGGTTAATTGTAATTACTTAGCCTGTGGAAAATTTGGGAATGGAATTAGACTGTGACTACAAGTCAAATAAAGTTTGCTTTTACTATTGATTTTAACATTTTTGAGACAGATGTTCAATATAGTTTGCTTAGCTTTTTTTTTTTTTTTTTTTTTTTGGTAATGCTTGGTCAGTGTGCTGAATAATAATTGAACTCAGTCTTTACACAAATTTTTGTATCATATATAAGTTACCTTGTAATCATCAATTTCCTTAATAATAGACGACAGCCCATATATTGCTTTCCCAATATAGCTGCATACAATTACAAATCAAGATGGTTTTGAGCTTCTATACATTTTGTTGTTCAATAGCATGTACCTGACAATGTTAAAAATTATTTAAAGCCTACAGCATATACTTTGGCACCTTCTTTGAACACTTTTAAACTTTTTCAGTATCACAGTCCAATGCCTTTTCCTTGGTCTCACAAAATTTTAATTATGCTCAGAAAGCCAAATCCTCAACGGGCTTTAGTGTTGGGATAAGGCTTACCCTGCATCTGACACTGGATTTTTTTTTTTCTCTTTTTTTTTTTTGACAACTAAGAAAACCTCCCTGTCACATTATAATGTAATGACACAAAAATATTTATTTTTACAGCAAATAAGCAATTCATTAGTATTCAAAGTTACTATGGAAGTTTTTCATGGGCTTCTGGATCAGCCACACATTACCACTTCCAGGGGTAGAGTATTTCACTTTATTTCACTGAATTCTGGAACTGGATTCAGGAACACATGAATCCGGATCAAAGTCAGAATGGACAGAATCCTCCTTGGACACTGGACACTGAAGAGGCTTGATCCCTCAGCTTTATAATGAATATGACATACATGGAATGGAATCTCGTTGGTCAGTTTAGGGTCCCCTGTCCTGTCCTCTTCTACACACAGGTGTGGCCTTTTACTTTCTGCACCCCCAGTACGGTACACAAGATCCACCAGTGACCTTGGTCTGCACAGGAACAAGTATAAGCAAGAGCCTTTATCCCCACCCCAATCCTTGGTAGTAACTCTAAATATAGAGCATTATCACAGCTAGAAGCAGACACTGTCTGCAGAAATCTGTTAACTTCAGACAGTGCAGAGATTTAGCTGAAAACTAAAACCACTGAAGAGGATTAGTTCTGTTCTAACTCAAACCAGGACATTCTCTTATAAAATACTTACTTTTAAAATAATACCTGAAAATATTCCCAAATGGGGAGAAATAATAATAATAAAAAAATCTATTTAGAATAATTGGAGTTGGTTTATTTCAAATTCAATACTGAATTGATGCTGCTTCTTCATGTTCCCACCATGACTGACCATACCATGAGTCACCTAAGATAGCTATGTCTATTATTCAGGAAAAAGGTAGGAGGTATTATTTATCTCAAATGCTTTTAGCTAACTTTTTTTCCCCATTTCCAGTGAAGGCTAAGGTAATAATTTATTCTTTAGCAGAAAATTACAAGGCTTCCACAGTGACTCATCTATGTTGGTTGAGTTGTATATGAAAGCAAATGTATAGCTCAACTTTTCCCCCCTCTTTTTAACCTGTTTTCTTCTTAGGCGTAAGATTAGAGTGTTTTTTGAATAACAAGATGGGTAAAAAATTTAAAAATTTGGATATGTTAAAATTTTTAAGCTATTCAGCTCTAAGTTGCTACAGCAAGAGCAGGCAGACAAACCAGGCTGACTTCCTGACTGTGTCCTCAACCCCAGCTTCTCCAGAAACCTGTGCTGGCCATCAAACTCAAGTCATATTCGTATTCCTTACAGCAAAGAACCAGCATTTGCAACGACTCCCCAAGACTGCATGCTTTTCCTTCTCTTTTTTTTTTTTTTTTTTTTCCTATCTGAGGTGATACAAGAAAACCCATTAACAAGGATGTAGAGTCCTTCTGATACTCAAAGAATTACCCCCATCCACAAGAAGGGGCTTGGATGCAAGTCATGGGGCAAATCTCATTGATTCACACAGGACTTTCTGGAAAAAAACCCACTCTTGTCATGAATAATACATCAATAAATGTGTTGTCTTTTCAGGACTCTTCCCTACAAAGAAGAGCAGTAATCATGAGTCTGTTTTTACAGACATTCTTACACACACAAACTAAGACAAAGATTCAAAGTAAACTCTTGAAGAGTAGATGAATATAGAGCAACAGAAGTCAAGAGTTACAATATAAGGACAGTATCAGCAACACATTGCATTGGCCTCTTTACATTTGGTCATGATATAATTAATCCAGTCCAAATCCTTTTGTAAAAGAAATAGCTAGTAAGATAATTTTAATGAGTTTTAAATTGCATGTTATACTTCTCATTCTTTCTAAATTTAAGTATTGGCAATAATTCCTCCACCAAAATATTTTTCTGTATAATAATTTCAACAACAACAATGTATGTAAGGCAAGACAGGCCTTAGTGGAAGAAAAGAAACTTTGGATAATATATCATTAACCTTAGGCCATATTTTAATCTGCATTTCTCAAGGTTTCTCTTTATGTACAGTTTATTCATTACACATTGCCTGCTTACAACTAGCAAATTCAGCAAACATTATTTATCAGAGTTCCTTTGTAGGCTAACGGCTGCCTGGCTTTCCTGTTGTGTTGTGGAGGACAAACCAAGGAGGCAGATTCAACCAAAAATAAATGGTCGATGCCCAGATTTGCACTCTATTTCTTTAAACATAGGGGAAATGCCCTTAAAAGCTGCAAGAACACATGGTAAGGTGCCCCAAGAGGAGACTAATTCATGCTCTGACCTTTCATACCAGTTTGGGTATAACATGTATTCAACTACCCAATTAAAAAAACAAGAGAGAGATGATGAAAACAAGTGTAATCCACAGTAATATCATCTCAATGCCTCTGATTCTTGAACTGAGTTTTGCCTCACTTATAAGCTACAATGAGGCCCTCAAAAACTAATAATCCAAGGACAATAACATTTTTTGAGAAAATATTCTAAACTGAATTAAACTATTTTGATTAGGAGGGTGGGTTTTTTTATGAAAGAAACTTTTTTTTTTTTTGTTTATATAATAATTGAATTTTCTGCCCACTCCCTACTTTCTTGTCTTTATAAACCTGGAAATAAAAAAATATGTCCTCATTTAAAAGAAGGAGGAAATTCTTTACATCAAAGTGTAAACAGTGCATTTCTGTCTCAGTAAATGAGATAATTTTGTTAATAATCCACTCTGCATTTTTCTTTCTTTCCCTCGATACCAAAGTCTGAAACTTCCCTTTCTGAGGAATGGAAAAGGCAGCTTTTGTGTAGATCATAATGCTTTTAATAACCAGAAGGGTTTAAATTTGTAGTTTGTAGGTAAATGTAGCAGTTTCTTTTAGTTGAAAGAGTATATTGTTCTTTTTCTAACATTTCATTGTGTTATTTGATTGCGTTGTACATTCCATTTCTTAGCTACGTAAAAGTTGCAAAGCCACATGAAGCATAATAAAATGATTTAATTCTTTTTTTTTCATATGATACCCAGAGGAATATTGTCATCAAATTTGGCTATATATTAAGACCATTTTCAAAAACACATACTTACTTTATTTGGTTGTTGTATGATTATTAAAGGTGCTGAATCTTTGAAGGACATCCCTGGTCTTATTAAAAATTGTAGGTGCTCATCAATTTTCAGAATCCAAACTCCTATATAACAGGCCTTTTTTCTTGGTGTCACTGATGTCAGCCTGAGTTCTATTGAAGAGTTAATGGTATCACGTTCAAGTCTGTAAATTCATGCAACACTGGGAAAATTTAAGTTTCATCAGTATTATTAATCATCAATACCATATAATAACAAAGAGGTTTTGCAAGATTTTGTTGCAAAAGAAACACAAAATCATCTTCATTATATCCAAGACTGATGCAAATCCACATTCAATGTGATACCTTACTTGAGTGAGAATTACTCATATAACTAAAAAGTTCAAAGGAGTGGTTTGTTACAATACCACAATTGCTTTCATAACTGACAAACCAATTATCTGGTTTATTTTTAAAAGAAATTACTGTATTTCTTCCAAAATTCCATCGTTAGTCTTTTTAAAGAATGGCTGAAGTCTGAATAGAATTACAGTATTCTTCTGTCAAGAAGAGAAAGATTAGATTACACTTCGTATTTTATATGAAGAAAATTGTGGCTATTTTAGCCATAAATACAGCCTGTAAGGAAAATAAAGAAAAAAATACTGAATTTGGATTGCCAGTGCAACATTATTATGCCAGAGTAATATAATATCCACACAGCTATGATAGGTGCTTTCAAAAAATACAGATATGTAACATGATGCAGTACACTCTGTAGATTAAACATTCCCTCTTAATATATGTCCTGCATAACAATTTCAGTATAATAAACAGTGGGTGGATTTCTTATCGATTTATTGTCTCAGATGGTTAGAGGTCAGCATACATTTACACAGGACAAACTACAAATCCCAGTAGTCATAAGTACAAAGCTTCAGCGGGGATTTTTGGGTATTTTTTTCATACTGTTGGTACAACAGCAAACACAGAGAATAATAATCCTTAGTTCTTAGCAATTTATTTTATTGTCCTTTATATTATATACATTCTTTTGGTGTGAAAGCCCTTAAGAGAAACAAAATCAATAGGACACTATGAAACTGTAATAGGAGTCTACAGAAATCACTCTAAGAACCACCACATGTAATAGTAAGTGATAATATCTCCATAGGGCTTTTCTTTCCAGGGCAAAGAATCTAATTATTATTAAAAAAAAAAAAAGGTAAAAAGCTTGTTTTGCTTTTCCTAATAGATTGTCTGATATTCTATAAGGCCTGATGGAGGAAATATGTCACTATAGCTCTGAACGTATCCTTGAAGTGCAAATGCAGATCATCCCTCAGAGAAACGGCTCCTTCCTGAAGGACTTGTAGAAGACTCTTCCTGAGTGTCCATCATGCTTCAAAAGGAGAAAGGATATAAAAATAATGGGAAAGACTGGAATACTGAGGGGTTTATTTGTCCAGGTAGTTTGAAATCACTGGTGCTAAATTCCCAAAGCAACTTCTGAGATACTATGGTGCATCAAGCCCTTTCAGAGAATAAGCAGAAGTTACAAGTCCTTCATACAGCCACCAGTGCTTCTCTCTTTACCCCTTGGAAGTAAATCTGAGAGCAAAGTGGTTAAGGTTTTTGCAAAACTTTCTTTTGATGGGTTTCTGATATCAGACTGCACAATTCTATCACAGTTTGAGAGCTTCAGCTGTGTAAGGTTCCTTCCTGTAATGTCATATTCTGATGAATCACAAAATATGCAACAGTAACAACACTAAGAGCACCATAAGATTATTCTTACTTAATTTCTACGTTTACTGATATTCTTGAAACCTTTCAAGAAGTTTGAATGATGACAACAGTGTAGGCCCTGATCCAAACTTACCTACAGTCAGTAAGAACCTAGACTTTGATTTATTTAATCCTGATTTAGCTAGATAATAAAGCCAGTGCTGAATTTTAAGTGTACAAATAGTTCAATTAAATCTGATGAGCTTAATATTATGTATACAAATCCCTTTCCAGATTGAGTTATATGTTAATCTATAAAACACAGATATAACTTCTTCAATAAGCTTCCTTTTCACAATTAATAAATTCACAATTGGAAGGCTCAGAATGAGTACTTCAAAGTTATATTCAAAGATAAGTAAAAGCTTCAATGATCTGCTGGGTTGGAGACTGGAATATTTCCTGTCAACTATCATACTTCTGAAACAACAAGCTCTTTTTCATATGGTTTGACTTTGGTATCTCACAAGCTCTTGTTCATACAGTTTAGCTTCTGGTATTTCATGAAGATATTTTGAATCACTATCTGCAGATACCTGTCTTTCGTGCATGTCCTACTCAGGCTCCTAGCCTTGGAGAGCTAAAATATCTCCGTGAAATGCCTAGCGAATCTGAAATAGGTGGTGAGCCATCCTCAGTCAGCAACAGAATACTGTGTCAAACCCTTCACTTTTGCATGCTGGTACCAATTTGTTGACCTGAGTTAAGATCCGTTTGCACTATGTATGTATTTGGTTCTGCATTAATCATCAAGTCATTCATGTAGTTGTGCAGTAACAGTAGGAAAATTTTTTGGCAATGTAAACTTTATTTGTTAAACACCTAGAGTGAAGCAGACCAAGAGCTGAACTGATTCACAGCAGTCGTATTACTAAGAACACTAGTGTTCTATTTTCCCCTCAATATCCAGCCACAGAAACACCACTCAGCCCATATATTCATCAGAGTGTTTTAGTGTACCTTTTAAATTGTCATCGTTCTCTCTGCTTCATTAATAGAACTATTTGCATGAAAGAAAGAAAAAATTGTCTTCTAACTTGTCTATTACAAGGTACATTAATGAATATAGGGAAATTTTATTAGCACTTTTATGGTGTACCTGTTCATGTCAGATTCTAATGGGTTGCTTCACGGACATCTTAAAGGGCTACTAGGTACAACAAACAATGTATTAGAAAACAATTTGGACATTTGCACTGTTCTTTTTCCTTATAAACCAAGTATTTTCAAAGCAACTTTTACCACCAGTCATTTGATGGCAACTGGTATTTGCCAAGCTAGGTGCTTCAAGTTTCATATGACTTTATCCACGCTAAAGTGACATTTGTTTTTTTGTTTGGTTGTTTTTTTAAAAAAAGCTGCAAGATAAATTTTAAAGGGCAGTATTAACTTAATATTTTCTCACATTAACTAAATGATTCCCTGTAAAAAAAACTTTAATATAAAATACTGCATTGAATTTAATGCAAGACTGAATATTATACATGGGCACACTCACTTCAACTTAGATCTTCACTAGGAATAAGCATCCATGAATGCCTTTGAGAAACTTGCCTGGCTAAACATGGGAAAATTAAACTTTACTTTAAGGAGGAAAATGACCTTCCAGCACATGGGTCACTGATAGATTTTTTTCATTATTTTTTTAAGGCTGGCCATCACCATTGAATATTGGAATTGAAAAGGCAAATTAAAATGCCTTGTTACTTGTAAGAGTTGTTATCCACAGACCAGCAAAGTCTAAGGGTCACCATGGGATGGGATGGATGTAAATGTCACATACAGAATACAAAATTGCATTAATCCCATAGCAATTTCTCACACTGTCCCAAAGCATCATCATCATGGTTTCTTTTGCTAAAAATATTTTTAGCTGTTTCCTGACAAGGACAGTAAACTATTTGTATTTCAATAAAGTCTTACATAGAAAGCAAATATTATAAACCAACAATATTTACTTTGCAAATATAAAGAGAAATGTATATTTGCTCATGTGACTCCGTGTATTTTAACGCTATAAATGCCATGGATATCTGAACTAATACATACGGATATATGCTACACACTAGTTGCAGTCCTTTCATAAATAGTTTCAAACAATGGGAACTGAAGAAAAACTTTAAAATAAACCCATACTAAGAAGAGATATTTTAAGGAAACTTTTTCATATATGAAAAACAATGTATTATTCACATTTCACATTTGTGAAATTTCTAACATTGAAAATGGCACAGTATCACTTTTCAATGACTTAATTTACATTTTTCTTTGCCAAGGTAAGCTGAACTTTTTTTTTTTCTTCTCCATAATTCACCTCCTAAAATTCTAAATACTTTAACCTCTTCATTTCTGAAAGAAATACAGAAAGACTCTTGTATAGAAAAGTAAAGTAAAAAGCCTTTTAGAAGATTATGTCTTGTTCTTTACCCAGTTGAAAACAAAGAATTGCAAGTGGGGGCAGAAAGATCTGGAGCCACTTGGTTCAGAGGGACCTACCAGTGACAGTGATGGGAAAGTGATAAATATTTACAAATGTGCAGTACAGATATCCTTGACATGACCTAATTTCACTCCATATTCATAATATGTTCATTCATAGTCATTTATCAACTTGTGTGGGTTTTTTTATGAAGTACTATTTGTCAAGAGGTTTGAAGAAAACTTAATCTAGTAAAAGAGTTTAAAATCTCAGAAATACAATAAGGTTGACGTTAGCATTAATGTTTATATTCATGAAAATCATTATTGTCTGAGCATTTTTATACTGCTTTTTTCCCCCCCAAGTTGATAACATAGGCTGACGTACCATGATGAATTTTTTATTAAGTGTTTGATTATTCAGTTTGATTCCCTGAAGGCTTTAGTGTCTAATTTGCTGAGGAGGGAAGAGATCAGCTTAAACTTTGTGAAGAAAAATGCGAATGACACATCTTATGCAGACCTGCTATGGTGTGGCATTGATTATATGAGGCCAATCTTCATGAAGCTATAGAATTAATCTCAGTTCACGATAAGCACCAGTGTGGCAAAGCATATCAGGTTGCTAGGAATATTTAAAAAGGAATACAAACTTTATGTAAAATCCTCAAAATTTAAGAAGTAGGAAAGAAGATATACTGGCACCAGATTTAATTCCCATTTGGTCTTGATTTTGCAACATCTACATAACAAAGACTAAAAACATTTCATAGTTGTAATTACGTATTTTTTCATTCCAGAGTTCAGCACTATTCTACTGACATTTTCCAATCTAGACTATTAACTAGTCCAATTTTACAACAGGTGAAAATGGCCCTCTGCTAACACTTCTCTGATGCTAAATTTAAAACTAAAAAAAAGAAAAAAGGTAATTAAAAAAGGATTTATCACCTTCTCAATGTTTACAAAGAGATAGTCTAATTTCAGTGCTCTGTTTAGTATTTTGCACTCTATTGCAATATTCAGCATTGCAGTTTGAATATAATTTACATATTACTTAGGACTGTAATAAAATTTATATGCACTAATATTAGGATGGAATGCATAACTGCCATTGTAAGATACCTCCTGAAGTTAAGAGAAAGGTTGTATGCCAGGAAAAAACAGTATAAAACCTTTGGGTTCTTTGACTAAATCTTGACTAACATTCAGAAATTACAATATTCACTCTCAAAAATGTAGAGTTATATTGCACACAATTTATTTTGTATCGTTCACATTCTGGTTAAAATCCAACTTACCCAAGTTTGTGTTTGAGGCTCACAGCACATATAGTGGGAAGAGGTGCAGCCAAATGCAGTGTTATTTCTCCTTTATATATATACATATATATATCTTTATATATCATGTATACTTCTTTTGCTAGATATACTTTTGTTGTTAGAAGTATTTAGAGTATCAAAGTGAAATTTACATTTCAAGAAGTATATATGTAAGAAAAAAATGATGTGATACAAAAGCAAACAGATATACCCTTTATGGGGTTTTGAGTTGGAGAAGCTTATGCAGAAAGTAGCCAGAAATGGAGGTAAATTGCAACATCACAGATTTCTCTATATTTAGTTAAATGTTTTATAAAATTAATACAAATACTGCCATGGGTTATCTAAAAACACAAAGCACAGCAAACATGAATAGTGAGTTAAAAGGATTCAACCATATTTTTTTTTTTCCCCCCAGTTATTAAGCATCTGACATTCATAAATCACGAGGAAGACCAACCAGATATTCTGAAGTCTATCCAAGTTATCACTGCACAGGTAAGTTACACTTTCTAAACTTGCTTGTTTATTCTGATCATTATACTGATTTGAAATGAAAAGATAAATCATAGGAAACCACGTTGGAAGTGACGTCAAGGGTCATCTGGTCCAACTTTCTTGGCAAAACCACAGTCTAGACAAGATGGCCCATCACCCTGTCCAGCTGAATCTTAAAAGCATCCAATATTGGGGACTCAGCCACTTCCCTGGGGAGAGTATTCTGATGTTTATATTAATTTCAGTAAACCAGTATTTTTTGCTATTAGAAATGTTATTCCCCTCTCCAGGTTTAGGCATCAGCTCAGGAAAGCATCTGTATGTAAAGTTACACATGTAGTTATTTAAGTGTGAGTTTAAATAGTATTGAAATCCAGAAAGCATTTAAATAATGCACTTAAATGCCTTCTGCATAGAAACCTCAATATCAGCAATTTTATAGAAGGCTATTGATCGCAGCTGGCCTTGCTGTCACCTGCAGCTCCTGGCTCCCTGGGGCTGCCAGAGCAGCCCACTCCCTACTTCCAGCCAGAGACCTTAATGTTAAGCAACAGTAGTAGATTAATAATAAAAATAGAAAATGTTACATCAATCTAACAAACAGAATTTGTTGCTTTTGTGAAATCCACTGTTCCATTGCATTTCACAAAAAAACCCAAACAACAAACCAGCAAACCAAACAGAGCCCCTACCCCAGGTTTACTGGATAGCTTGTGCCCCCAGCTATACATTAGAACAAATGATGCTCCAAATGTTCTTTGTCCTCATTATACAGCCATCTACAGAATATATGGCATTTATAGAGATGTGACTTGTTAAAAGTTAGAAATGATGCCTCTTGGCAAGCTGGCACACTCAGATGTCTTGTCAACCTACAGCATACACGCTCTAAACATTGCCATAAACAGCAGAGGGAAAGGGGAACACTTTGCTATTTACCAGTGTGTAAAGTTCATTTAAATAAAATTTAGGATTCTCACTGCTGCCTGTTCTCCTCTGAGCTCTAAAACATTGCTTTGTGGGTTTTTTTGACACTGTTCCTCTGGGATTCACAGAGCTAACTGCTCTTAAAATTCCTCAGAGAATTCTCTCATATAAAGTGCTAAGGAAAAGGACTGCTCCAAGAGTTCACCACTAAATTGGTGATTGGCTTCATTCTGATGCACATCTCTCTCTGCTTTCCCTGACTGAGCTCTTGAGTCAACAAAGTCACCACCAGATTTTTGCATTTGTCTCTTCACATTTTTTTTTCATATTGGACTCCTGACATTAAAATATTAAGGAGGAATACTCTAGTCTGCACCCAGAAGCATTTCTAAGAGCCCTTTTACCTTCCATTAGTAAAGGGCAGATTGGAGCAAGTCTGACTCTAAGCCTTTGAAAAAGGACTATAGAAAATCATGTCATAAAAAGGGTTTAAAAATGTTTATTTATAACACAGTAGCATCCAGGTCTGTCAGCCACAAACCTGACTTCTATTGTGCTAGGCATTACACTGACGCAAAATTAAAGGATAATTTTCATTGCACAGAACTTTCAAGGCAGTTGAAATAAACGATTGGAATGTCTTTAAATAGTATTTAAGCTATCAGCTTAAACAAACCTGTCGGCTGATGGCTTGTTACTCATTCTGCTTTCCTAGGAAACTTCTTAAGCAACAGCTTAATTTTAATATATTTTACTTGATTAGACTTAAGCTTGTACTTAATTACTTGAATCAGGTCCTATTGAATATCTCTGCAAATATTGATAAACAGTGTAATCTTTCTTTGTAAGAAGCATGATCATGGAAAACACACCGATGGATGACAGTCAACATTACAGTGAAACCAATACATTGGCTGTCTGGGTATCAGTTACTCTCTAAACAGTGGTCCATCTAAAGGAGTCAGTATTTGACAGACAGTGTCACTTCTTAAGTAAAGAGACAGTCCAAATACGTTAATCTCAACGGATTACAACCACTACAAATGGAAACAAACTTTCTAACTCTCTTCTAAATTAAACAATTAAGTCTAATATTCACATCCTCAGAGACATTTCAGTTCAGCTAGCATGTCTAATTTATAATCAATGATTAACAGAAGATGCAACTAATTTGTCTTTGTTATTTGATTTTGCCACAGTCAAATTTACTCAGCAAAATGGATTGGAACAATGTTCTAAAGACTGGTAAGCACTGAATACGAAATATGGTATGTGGCTTCTTTGTAGACTGGTATTAAATAGATGTAACACAGGACAGTATCTTTTGCATTAAGTACTTTTTACAAATTAATTTTGACCCTTGAGCTTAATAAAATCTGTTAAGTTGGCCCAACATTTCTGTTAAGTTAAACAGAGACTGAATATTTAATTATTTTAATTGTCTGGTAAATTTGAAATCGAGAAAGTAACAGCCCTGCAAATCTTAAAATATATTTTCAGTCCTGTGTGTCATTAAGCATTACTCTCGTGATTTCACTGCATTCAAGAGGTTACAAAGTCAAGCCCAGACACCCTGATTGAATGAGAATTGCACATTAGTTCAAGAAAAATAGTTTTCCAGAGGTTAAAGTAACAGTCCAGGGAAGCCAAGACACATTTGCAGGAATATTTAGAATGGTGATTAGGCAGTAGAAGAACTAACAAAGATGGGCAGCCTTAATAATGATAAAATGCATTGCGCTGAAGTCAGTTACAGTCATTCTTATAGTAAAGGACGTGAAACTTCAGTATCTTGTGTATGAAGAACTATCACTTCCATAGTCATCTGCTGTGCTAAATATAGAGTTGTAAACATTAAAAGAGGAGGTATCTGCAGAAGAAATAGACTGTTAGCCACAGCATGGCTGCTTGTCCCCTTTCAGCTCTCCCAATTCCCACTGATACTCAGCCTCTGCAGGCAAGCAGCAGTTGGCCCACAGTTCTTTTTTTGGGTTTAAAAGCTTTTTCATGCAACTTACCCTGATGCACATCAGTAAGTCACACTTTCACAAAAACCTCTCATGCCTGCAACATCATAGCTTTGCACTCAGTTTAAGTTGGAGCTGCCACTGAAAGAACCGTTTCCTGCATACCCCAGCTTTTGGAATCTGATTTGTGACACCCATCCCCAAGGGGTCTGCTGAACAGGGTCAGCAAAATGCTCATCACAAAGCAAGAAAGTGCAAGGAATTGAGCAATATCATGGGCTAGAGGCAAACCATCTGATTATTCAACTACTGCTCAAGTATAAAGTTTGAGTAATCTAATTTCTGAGCAGCACCACTGAAGTCAGTGATAATTGAGACTGTGACATTTCCTAGATAGAGCTCTTTTTTTTCATGAATGGAATGAACAGAAAAGTGACTTTGCTATTGAAAGGAAGAAGAGTATTCCTTTCATGGGAAACAGCCTGTGTAAAGATGTACTTGTAGAGGGGTAGATTAACATTACACCAAAGAGAAGAAACTACAATATGCTGGGAGATAAGCATGTTCATGCTGTACATGTACATTTGTATATTTACATGTTGCAGGAATACAAGTTACTAATACAGGATTTAATTAACTGCACAGAAATAAATAACTGTCCAATACAATAGAATAACTCAAATATTCTTACTGTGGAGCATTCTCATCACAAAGAATTATTTAGTCAGTTCATTGGCTCCAGGTATTACTTCCACCTTTAGACTAATTGGCACATTGCTTTTCTCAGGCAGCTTTCTCTCTTTTGTGAAGTATGTATGCCACAACCTGATATTTTCCTGCAAAATTTTTTTTCAGACTGCTTTGAACTGAAATCTTCTACAGTTTATGGGCATACAGTGCAGTGGGCCTCTTAGCAAAACCAGTGCATATCTATCTGTCTTTTAATTTTACATATTAATCCAATAAGAACACAAGATGACTCAACTGCAGTTATTAGGTCTAATCTCTTCAAGTAATTATTTTACTAAGTCAAAAATAAATCAAATTCTTTTTAAAAAAGGTATTTCTGAAAGCTTTCTCTCCAGAGCATGATTCTGCACTGGACACAGAAGGACAGATACTAATCAGCTGCAGTAAACTAAAAAGGACAAAAAGTAGCTACAGTCACTATTCTGAGAAGTTGTGCCTGTTAAAAATCAATACTGTGATTAATGTTGAAACAGAGGAGATCAGAATCCATCATGCAATATTTTCCCTGTCTGTACTGTTATTTTTATTGCTTTAACTTTGCTATGCTCATCTGCTTTACTTCTGAATAATTGGATATCAGATCCAACGCTTTCTTGGGAAACAAAGGCAGGCTGAGATTAGTGCTTATCTAAGAGGAAAGAGGATGAGAAGAAAAAGCAAAGCAAAAGTAAATTTGTGTTATTTATATGAACTTCATAGCATAAACTAAACCATGCAATCCACCAGGTAATTCCTGCTGAAATTATTGCACTATCTTTCAAGGTTTTCCAAGGCAAAGTTAGTCACTCTCTGCTGCAGACACCTTTGCTCTGGTGACCCTACACCACCCTGGTGAAGCACTGATGGTCACAGTATTTCTGCCCCTTTCCTTCAACTGGTCTTTTCTGGATTCATTTTCCACTGCGAGAAGAATCATGTCCTCAATTTCCATCCCCTGAAAGGCAAACACTGCAAAGTAACCATGACGCATTGATATATAATTTTAAAAGACAGGATCAGGTTCATTTAATTAAAATGTATCTGTTCGGAATATTTCAGTCTTACTATATTTTTTTTTTATTTGAAGTCTTTGATTACTGTAATAAAAAATGACCTTGATACATAATAAATGTGTTGGTTGTCTGGTTGTTGAACAGATAAGTTGCAATGTGGTGTAGACTGCTTTATAGGAAGGGATAAGATTGTATTTTCTTGGATTCTAAAAATAAAATAACTAGCCATGTGTCTGCAAAATTTGGCTGATGACATACCAATATTTACTGTGTGGAAACAAATGACTGAGTACATCATGAAATAATAGAAACAACTTTTTCTGCCCCTAAAGCTACAGTTTAGAAAGTAGTCATTGATTCCAGCTATTCCCATCCCCATCCACCTACACTGACTTAGCATGCCCTGCTATACCTTGGCAGCACTGAGCTGGGGAGCAGACTGATGAGTACCAGGACTTCGTAAAGAAGGAAAACTATCCTTGGAACATCTTAGAGACAGAGTATTAACTTCAGAAATCCTGGCCTAGACTGGTATATTTGTTACTCTGAAGAGACAAATTAGGAGTAATATCCACTCTCTATGGAAAAAAAATACTACAGTGGTGTTGTCTTCTACTCAAAAATTATGCATAAGCAATTTCACTGAAGTCTACAAAATTACACTGTTATGAGGTGAGAGGTGAATAGAATAAATGAGATAGTATATCCTATTAAAACAAACAAACAAACAAACACAACAACAAAACCCCACAAACAAACAAACAACAACAAAAAACAACCACCACCAAACCCAAAAAGGAAAAGAAAGCCCAAGTCTTTCCCATACTTTCTGCCTGGTTATAAATAGACACCACAGACATGTCAGTGTAATGCATTGTGCCCTTAATATTGTCCCTCTTCCACAACAATAGCCCATAATATTATTGATTTCTAAAGAAAGCAATTTACATTTGCCTTACAACTGATATGGGCTGAACATGTTATTAAAACCTTTACCGACCTTTTGGTCTAATAACATAAATATATAAAAACTGCAGAAGTATTGTATATTTCACAGTGTTGCTGAAGATCATTATTTAACCGTCACTAATTATAACAATAAACGATTTAGCATTAATTATAAAGTTATATGGTAGAGAAAAAGTACATTTATTTTCTACACCTAGCAGATTGTATTAGACAGCTATATTGGGCTTTGCTTTTCATCAGCTTGCACAAGTTTTTTACATCAAAGATTTTAGTTTGACGGTTGCTTTTTTTCCTTCCCATTTTATAATAGTATTGATGTATAATTTAATGATGGAAGATTTTGAATGCATTTGTTGATAAATAGACAAGAAGCTTTGTTCTCCATAGGATCATTGCTTTTTATCTTTTCTTCATCGAGTTGTCAAGACTGCATACTTAATCACAGCTAGATGTTGGGCCTCATCTTGAACGCCATAAAGTCAACGAGAGTTTTGCAACTGATTTTTATTGGAATGGGACTGAGCACACTATTGGTAATGTGCAACTTATAAATGCCATTTGCACACATATCAATTTTATTAACTCCCTTAGTATGGAATTTTCAGAATGTAATAGTTTGGCAGGCATTACTTTAGATTTATAGTGCTCCAAGATGACACTATTAAGCCACATTCACACCCCTAAAAATTGCTATAGCAACGGACTAGGGCCAGTTCTTTCTCTGCACTGGTGGGTGGGAATTATCTCAACAACTGAAGCTTCTGCTGCCATGTTTCAGGGGGTGTCACTTAAGGAAAAGGTGGCTATGTGATATATATTCATCAATACACACACACAAATAGATGCAGACAATATGAGCAGACGGTCACAAACTCTAAGGTAAACAAGAGATAATATGGGAAGGCATGGGATGCATAGGACTAACTGAACTGCTGTAGTGGAGCTCACCTCTTTGAAAGGATGCCTTCTGAATCTTTTGTTTTCTACAAACTTGGAAACCTCAGACAAAAACTGGAAAGATGGTTTGAGCATTTCAGGCTTGATGAGGCTGTGAGCAACCTGATCTAGTTGAGGAAGTCCCTGCTTACTGCAGGAGAGCTAGACTAGATGACCTTTAGAGGTCCTTTCCAACCCAAGGCATTCTACAATTTCTTAAAAGTATCAGTAATTCCTACAGAAAGAGAGAAGGTGACTGACCCATCCAGCTATTGGTGCTGTCTCCAAAACTGCACAAACACAGGTGACCTTGCCAGAGCCCCTCTTCTGCTACTGCAAGGGAAATATCCACTCAACTTCATCCCTGTGAAGTTCCTGAGAACAAAAATATTGAAATCACCAAGGTTTTGGGCACCCTGCAAGTTACTCACCACTGCACAGAGCATGCAGAAGGGCTGAACAGACATGGAAAGATGAAGTCAAGTTTCACAGAGGATGATGCTGGAGAGAAACCTCATTCCTGAAACCCCCTACTCACCTTCATGGAAGAAGGGGATAATCCAGGTAGAGATGAAGCCAAATTTTTCTGGAAGTAAAGATTCTGCCTTCATCTGAGGGAAGAGATAACCAAAAAAAAAAAAAAAAAATTAAAAAAAAAAAAAATCAGGAAAGGCAATTCCCTGTTGCTATTTCCTACACTTTTTTTAGCCTTTATCTTGGCTGTGAAAATAGTCTTAAACTGTGAAATATTAAGGAAACACTACTTGTTTATAAGGATGTTTTTAACTAAATCTTCACATTTTTATCTGGAGAAGAAAATGTGGCTCTGACTCCAATGACATATCAGGTCACTGTACTTTCAAATAGTACTTCAGAATTAGTGTATGGGTCCATCTCCTCTGCAACTGTAACACGTGGCAGAGGCTGACTCACTTTTTTTTGGCAACTTTGGCAGTGCTGACTAATGCTGAATCATGCTGGCAATGCTATTTAATAATTTTCTAGCAGAAGAGCTAGAAGTAGTACTTTCACAAAACCATGAACTAAGATTAATTTTTTACAAAAAATATTCAACTCATTATATACTTGTGAGTTTGAGATGTTCTCTAAAGACTTGCCTAATTTTGAATTATTGCCTTCTAAAGAATTTCTGAACAATTGCTTTTTGATAAGATTATAGAGATACAGGTAGTTAGCAGATAATCTTTTGAAATAAAGAGATTTAAAAGCCAGAAGAGTAATCTTCTCAGTGCCTGGAGATGGAGTGTCACTATCATAAAAATCTCTTCACTTTTTGTTCTTTGAAAGATGATAAAAAGAACAAAAGTGAGGATCAAATTGATGCAGAGATGCTGGCAGAAAGCAGAATATGGAGACTGTGGTTATTCCACAAGCCCATCATTGGTAGGCAGTAAAGCAGTAGGAGCCTCTTCCACAATAACTGGTTGGAGGGCAGACATCTGATGGCTTCAGAGCAGATGCTTGAACATGGGTGGCCTGTATACCCTCTGTTTTCTAACCACTGGGCAACACATTCTCTCTCTCTGCAGTAATATTAATTAGATGATACTCCAGCAGAAGACTCTTGTCTTCTGAGACGTACTGAGACAAGAGCTGACATAAATCACATCATCTTAAATCAGCTGTGCTGAATCTGGCTCAAAGTTCTTATGATTCATTGTGCTTAAAGGTTTTCACTAAAATGTCAAATCATTGCTATGGCCACTGCCATCAGCTGTGTCACCGTTCTGGCTCCAGCATATTAGCTGGCTGGTCACTGTGTCACAAGCACAGGATGATACCAGCAGGCACTTCTTGAAGAGGACTTGAAAGGAAGAATTTAAAAAAGGGAAGAAAAATATTTCACAATTAACAAGTGAAATGGTATTGTCCTCACAAAATATCTACTGCATCAAAGCTGAGATGCAGCTGTTTCATCCCTCCTTCATGGCATGTTTGCTTATGCCTATGCATAATTTGAGTTCTGTATGCACTCATTTGCTGATATGTGGCTATGCTTTCAGTGGATGAATTCTGAAAAGGTGATTTTGCTCACCAGCTATGAATTTTATTCTTTCCCTTCTGTTAAGGCGAGCACTTCCTTATAGAGATTGCAGTCACTGCGCAACTTGCATATACTTCTTCATGAAAAATGCATTGCATATTGATAATATGATATCATTAGTTCTTATTTGTTGAAAGGACACTCATTGTCCTGGAGAAGTAAAAGGTCCTACATTAGAAAAAGAGGGGTAAAAAAGTGACATTTAATGAGAGGGAAATTACTTTTGAGGAGTGTTTAAAAGAACCAAGGAAGTCAACGAGCAAAAATAAGAGTCTACCAACACTTTTTCTGTGAAAATACTTTCAAATGGTTGCCATCTGGGGCAATACTCTCCATGCCACTGGTAAATAATGCAGTCTTTTATATGACCTTCAGCTCCTGCCAGCTCCATTCTGGCTATCTGTCTTCAACTTGCTTTGAGCTTCCTATGGATCAAGGTCTGGAGTACTACATGACAGCTGCATAAACTACATATTACAATCTGAGAACATTCTGTCAGTATTTTTTCTCACTTAACCATTTTCTTTTCTTCTCAGATTGGTTGTTTGGATATGTTTTCCCAAAATTTCCCCCATTTTAGCTAGTCTCTTAAATCTTCTTTCTGTTTCATGCAGACTGATCTCTGACAAAGCTCTTTCCTCTAAGTCATTCCAAGGATTACTAAACAGCAAATTGCTGTTGAAGAGAAACTAAAGTATTTCATGCATAAAACTCGAAGTGAACTAAACATGATTTATCTTTAAAAAGAAAAAAAAAACAATAGTCTTAAGATAAACACAGGAAACATTCAGCAAAAAGTGCAATAATTCATTTAGAGCAAAGGTAAATCTCAATGCAGGTTACAAGCACCAGATACTTGCTCTTGTGTTTTCCCAGGCTCTATTGTTGGTGTTATTCATTTCATGTCTAAACTTAAGACCCAACTCTTTAATGTGTAGACGGGCTTGTAAAAACAGGTATTGTTAAATGCTACTGTCTTTATAAAGACTACAATACCAAGCAACAATATAAGTGCAACATTTATTTATATTTTCTGGTTTTTCTTCTAATGTATATCAGCTGATTTTCTCTCAACAAACACATTGCTTATGCAATGAAAGGCTGAATATATGCTTTAGTATTGCACTCTAAAGTAAGAGACAGCTACCTGCTTTCTTTTAATCCATCTGTAAACTGTGAAGTCTGCCATTAAGTAGCTAAATAATAGTTGGGAGTGTTATAAACTGTCAATCATGGCAGATAATTGAAATTAGTATGTTTCTTAGACAGTGATTTTCTACCAGATATCAAGCTATTTCCATCTGAAAAAGGATACAATAACTTCAGACACCTGTGTGAAAAGCCACAGGAAGCTCATGGAACTTGTGGATTTATTCCCATGTATAATTTTGTGTCATTCTTAAATTGCACATATAGTCTTCTTTATATGAGTGAATTTCATCTTTGCCAATTAAAACTTCAGGACTACAGCTACAGATTTTCTAGGAGAGAGAGAAAGGGAAAAAAAAAAAAAAAGAAACCCAACAATGTAAACAACTCTGTAATCAATTCTCTTCAACATATGGGGTATAATCTCTGTTAAGGGCAAAAGAAATGCCCCACAGGGTGAGACCTTTGATCCATCTAGTCCAGCTGGGAGAGCCTGCAGGACTTGCCATGGTCCACAGTCTTCTCCAACATTGACATTTCTTGGATCAGGGATACTAGTGAAAATAACTCTGCTTGATCCTTTCCTTCAGTATATTTTCATGCACTTGTTATCCATGGATTTGTCTAATCCTTTTTTGAACAGGCTGATGCTGTGTCTTCACAACCTCCTGAGACAGTTCCAGAACTTCACTTCAACAGTGGAAAAAGAGTACTTTACTCTTGTATGTTTTGAATAGATTTTTTCCTAGTTCCAATGAATTTCAGAACTTAGAGAGGTTTGATATTAAAACTCTCCTTTGGTCTATCCAAAGCCCAGACCTCAGAGAGCACAGGATGACACACTCCTCTCTTTTCCCATGGTTTTCCAGCACGCGACCGTGCCTGCGACATTCACTGTCCTGTGTTAGTGAGCACACAGGCTCTTCCAGTCTTTTCAGAACTACTACATCACAGCTTACTGAATCCACAGATCTTCCCTTTCAGTTAGTCACTCTACTTCATTTACCATCAGCAGTAGGGCAAAAAGTCTCCCTGTTGCACAGTCTACCCTTACTCCTTGCACGGACATCAATGGCAGCAGTGCAGCCTGAACGTGCAGCAGAGACCATGCAAAGCCATGCGTGGTGCCGATCAGAGGTTGGCACTTTGCCCTTGCTTGGATGTCAGCTGAGGACCCCTTAGTGGGAAAGCACCATAAAAGAAAGAGAAAACACAAATTTCACACAGAGACAGTTCCCAGAGGATGCTGGTGTTGGGGCATGCTGTGTCAATGTCATTAATTTAACCATTGACATTAATCTAAGAATGGCCATTACAAATGTATGAAGTAAAGACTTTTCTCTAAGAACACTGATTTAGATAAAATACCCTTCTTTTGTGGTTTCTTAATAACATATAGAAAGTCCTGTTAACCAGCACACATAAATGTCTCTAATGGTGTAATGAATGAAATGGACTAAAAAAAAAATGGTAGGATTTGTTTAGTTATATTTTGTAAACTAATTGCTTAAACTGTTTCATCTTTTTTTCTTTGAAGTGGAATTTAGACAGGTGCCACATGGAGGCACTCTTATACTATTCTCACTTGAAGTTTTTTCTAAGCATTTCAGGCAAGGAAACAGTAATTTTTTAAAAATTCTCTTTTTCTTCTAATAATCATCTAGAAATGGGTAATTAAGAATGGTTTGGGTAGTTAAACTTTGACATTACTCGTATTTATTACCATGTAATTTTGTCAGAGGTAAACAGTCCCCTATACGTTCAATAAAACTGACTTAATTCCCTTATGTAACGGATGATAAAGCATTGTCTGTGATGCAATACTGTTTCAAAGAAGTGGTTAGAAAGGATTGCAAACTGCAAACTTGCACAAATGATTCACTTTAAATCTGTGCAGGGTTTTATCACTTCAGATTCAAAATTAAACACACAGATTATAATTATATTCTATGCATGTTAAATTATATAAAATTACCTTTGAGAAGCAGAGAAAAATATTTCTGTTTTACAGGCACATATAATCTCTTCATCTTGATTGCATGTTAGATATGGAATATTGGAACATATTTCATTGTATTTGGAGCACTGTATTTCTCACACAGATGCAAAACTCAAATAATTATTCTCAGTCTAAGCAGAGATGACATTTTGCAAAGCATAAGTGCACCATAACAGTACTTTCAAATTTTAAATGTGATGTGTTCATTAATTTTCCGTAGTTCAGCAAAGAAAAAATTAATCAGGTTAAAAAAACCCAGCTTGCCCACCACTCTAAAGGCAACATGTTGCATACCTGTGAAAGCCTACAAAGGGGAAAAAAGGACTCGTACCACAGTGCTGTCCTTAGTAAAGGGCAACATAAAGGGAGCTGGTCTACTAACAGGGGAGAAACAAAATCATGACTCAGAACGTCACAGATTGGGTCCTTTTCACTCTAACACAGGCCTGTACCACCCATGCTCCTCTACCACCTCATGCTTCTGCATTGGGTCAGCTGACCAAGATTTATAAGGGAATGATGCAGCAGCCAGTTTCCTTCTCATCCTGCTGAGGATGTGCCAATAAGAGCAGGGCAGGACCTGTGTTGATGTGTTTCTAGCAAATCCCACCAGCATGGCCTCACAGTATCTCCAAGCCAAACAAACAGACATTTCACAAGGTCCTCTCATTTCAAATTACTATCTCACACAGCTAAATTGTGCAGTTCAAAACACTTTTGAATAACACATGCCATTCAGAGAGATGTACCTCATGTTCATCTTTCCAAAGAAAACCTTGCCTATGCTCTAGATGAATATTAGCAATTCCTCAGAGTGAGAGAGATTAGCACCATCTATACTTGAGCACAGCATAAGTCTAAATACTGAGAGGTGAGAAATAATACCTGCCTAGGGAGCCATAAGGACGAAAGTGTACTTAAGGAGAATGATGGGTTTCAGCCATGTCATAAAGGAAGTGGCAAGCAGAAGCCACCTTACCAGGAGGAAGGGAAGGAGCTGAAATCCAGGGAAGTCAAGTGCCATGAGCACAGTAAAGGGAAATGGATTTTAATGTTTTGGAAGTCTTCTGACTCTGCTTGCACCCTTCTTTTTAGGGTCTATAATCCTTTCTTAGCAGCATATACTGAGCACGCTTGTCTGCCAGCATGGTTTTCTTTCCTGACATAAAAATAGCCCCATGGGGCCAGAGCAGCACCACCAGTTCCCATGTCCCATTTCTAACAGCAAGGAAAAAACCAAAGCCTGTCCCTGCCGATCCCACTGCCAGTGGCTCATCACCCACCAGATGTGCTTTCCAAATAGTATGCTACCCATAGGGGATTTTTCTTCCATGTGTCTAGCTTCTACCTGAACTGAAAGTGTCTTTCCTGTGACATCATTTCTCCTCCCTGATAAAGACATCTAAGCTAAACAGATACAGCATATGGAAGTAAAATTGACTGTGAAAAAGCAATGAAGACAGAGTACAAACTTTCCCAATATCCGGTGGCAGAAGTTTCAGAGCTTACCCCCACACTTTGCAGCTTGTTCGTTTTGAACCTGTCACCTCCAACTCATCCTTGTCTATCTTCAACGACTTGAAATAGCTTGGGGTTTTTATTCGCTTTTCCACTGCTTTGTTATTTATTTACTGTTTCTCTTTTCCCCTTTATCCCTACTCTTGTCTTCTTTTTTCTCCCCAACTTTATTTTTCCCATGTCAGCCATATATTATTTGCATAAAAATATTATCTGCAAAACTAAGCAGGAATTGGAAAGCCACATAAGTTAAGAGACAGGATTTCTTAGAGGACTTACTCTTTTCAGAGAAGTCTTTTGGTACCATTCATAATGCAGAACTGTATTGAGTAAATCACCAAAGACATTTTTTTTTTAGTGAACTGAAGTAGTTTGCCACATCTTCCCATACTCTCTTCTCTGCTAAAGATTTTCTACACAACAAAAAGGCCTAAACAGAACATCACCCAAGCCAAGAATTTATTACACAGAAGTCAAATTTTCTGAGAAAAAATACAACGGAGTTAGCACTAAGGATCTGATGTTTGTTAGACGTATTGCAACTTTGCATGCTTGGTTATGTTATTCTACCACACACATCAGTCCAGTTAAACATGGCATTCTGAACAGACCCCCATAAAGGATGGCCTGGAGTCAAAAATCTCAGCAGCAGTTGGATTGTGGGGGCACCAGACCCTAGCATTGACTCACATTGGCTTTCTTAGCCCTGTCACTCATGGTAGGGCAGTAGATGCCTCCAGGACTTCAACGCAGAAGGACCCACATCCTTCACAAAAGAGGTCATCTCCATCTGGTTAATCTCTCTTCTTGATGATGTTATTAGAGCACAGAAAAGGCTTTTCCTCATGTTAAAAGTTTCATTTTAGCTAATACTTCATCCACTCTTAGGTCACCAAATGATTTATGCCTGTGATTTTACACCCAAACTGGTCCCTGATGCTAATTTGACAAGCCAACTGGTGAATCCTTAAAACACTTTCCTGTTAAAGTGACTAGACAGAGTTGAAACTGTGCATTAGGGCGTCAATCACAGAAACCATCTGTTCTAACAGCGTTTTTTGTGCTTTCCAAATTCAAGCTCTCTGAATGAGATGCTGACTGTTTTATAAAATACTGACAAGAATCAGTATACAAGAAATTACCTATTCAGCATCTCTTAGAGACGATAATTGACAGTAGTCAGTTAACAAGTAAAGATGTTTTGAATGATTAACATTAGGGAGGATGAGTTATAGAATCTCTTCATTAATTCTGTATTAAATTAACCTTCCTAACACTTACAGTTTAAGAATTGCTTTGCAAAATGTTGCTTACGAGCTTTAAGTGCAACGCGTTGTTTCCCGTGGCTAGTCACAACTGCCATAAAATAAATCTGGGATCTGGATGAGATTTGTTGTGTTTCTTCAAGATAATATCCTAAGAAAATTTTATTTTTGGACATGAATGACTCACTCTAGCACCATCATCTTCTTATTTATCACACTAATCTTTCAAAACTACAGAAGAGTGCTTCAGAGCAGTTATGTGGAAAACCTTTTTCCCCATGAGGGCAGTCCAGCAGGGGAGCAGCTTGCTCAGCTACATCATACCATCTCCAACCTCATAGGCTTGCAGGACCCAAGTGGATCAAGCCTTGAGCAAGTGGGTAAGACCCCAGAGCTGTCCCTGCTAGGACAGAAGGTCTGACCTGACACCACTTCACACCTAAATCACTCTGCAACCCTCAGATCCCAAAATAGTCAACTTACTTCCAATATTCTACTATTACAGACTGTAGACATTAAGCTGACCCTGCCTTGTCTCAGATAACCCAACGCTCCCCAATCCTTCACAAGTTTGTGAGAGTCATTATTTAGTTTCAGTTCCCACCAAATTAACTACAATCCCGATCTCTGCTCTGTCCTTCAGCAGAGCTGATGGTGACATACCATACCAGTTTTTCCTAGAATTTTATTCTTCCATATACTCCTCAGGTATTTTGGTCAATACCAGAGTGTCACATGGAGAAATACAAATATTTTTGATACAACTATTTCCAAATTTTATGCCCTCCAGTAGCTATGTGGTATTGCCATTACCAGCCTCTCACAGTAAACTGTAACCAGTCTTTTTGGTTATCTGCAGGTGGCTGGGGAGATACTTTCCTATTCTGAGAACATAATTTACATAGAGAAACACATAATACTGAGAATTCAAAAAGGAAATAATATTGTAACATCAGATCCTTGTTAATCTACAATAAAATTAGTCTTCAGTTTATTCTGAAAGTAGCAGGCACCAACTTTCTTCATGTTGTATTCCCTATAGTTCTTTATCAAAACATTTAATATATACATATCCTGTCTGACATATTTCTTTTACCCTTCATAATACCAGCATGCTCTACAATAGTGTTCACCCATTGGTATGCAGCTCCAGAAGTCATAAATGCTTCTCAACATGCTGCGCAAAAAAACCCCAAACGAAACCAACCAACCACAAAAAAAAAAAAAAACAACAAAAACCCCCCACCCCCCCCCCCACCAAAACCCAAACCAAAAAAAAAAAAAACAAAAAAAAAAACACCCAACGAAAAAAACAGAAAACAAAACAAA
>JAAGNO010022396.1:89331-118572 GCA_033439905.1 Ceryle rudis
CCACCCACAAAAAAAAAAAAAAAACAACCACCCCCCCCCCCCCCAAAAAAAAAAACCCAAACAAATAAAAAAACACCAACCAATCCTAACCCATGAGGGCCAAAGCAATTCTGAGAAAACAATATATAAACTTCAGGGAAGAAATGTCCACAGGGAGTGGGAAGAACCTCTCCATTAGGGTCTTCCTTTCACGTGTTGTTACAAAACCAAGAAAATGGGGGAGCGAGCATGACAGCACAATTTATTTTTCTAAATTATAAAAAAGTCTGAGATAGATATATTACATTACAGCACAGCATTCCTTTCTACCAGCAGCCTGTGAAGCTCACCATGCCCTAGGTGTTCTCGGAAGGGCTGTTGAACAGACTGCGGTGATAGAACAGACCTTCGCTCCGTGAAATCCTGCTGACAGCTAGGAGCTGAATGCTGCAGTTTCTTGTACCCTTAAGATAACACAATTGCTTGGATGAAGCAACATCTTACACAGTTTATGAGGTAGTGATCAATCTCTGATTGACAATTCTAATTAGCAGCTCTCTTATGTGCAACATTATGGCATTTTATAGCAACTTTCTGCTGCCTATTAAATCTCCGCAGTCATCTTATAAGAAATAGAGTACTTTATACATCATTTGGTACCCGATGCTATCAATTATGTTTGTTTATACGGAAAGACTTTATTGGTATTGCAACATGCTGGTTTTGATATAAAAATTCATGCCTATAATACCTAGTGATATCCTCCAAGACCTCAGCATTTCTCCTCTGAAGAGCTACTGGCATTTGAGGCTGGCACAGGAGGGCTAGTTTGTCCTATTATTACTGTTTCCAGAACACAGTGTATTTGAGGTATAAGGTTTTGTACATTTAGAGATGAATTTTTCTTCCCCTCCAATGGAGGTGATTCATAATGGAATACAGTAATCACAAGAAAAATGACATCTGTTTAAAAATATGTTTCTCTGTTACAGTCACGATGACATATCACATTTTGCTTGGTTGAAAACACACTAGAAAATGGTGTTCATTTGAGATGTGTTATGAAATGTCTAAACAGATTTTTCAATAATATAACATCTTTCCCAAAAACCCACCACAAACTAGACAATTACACAGCAGGGTCATACCTTAGCATCCCCATTAGAATTTGTAACTAGTAGACCAAGGTCCATCAGAAAGACAGGAAATAAGCTTGTCTTTTAGTTACTGAGTTTCTTAGCTCTATTGAATATGAATTTATTTCAGTTTTGAGTTGTTTTTTTGTCTTTCTTTTGGAAAACTAGGCTTTCCATCATATAGAAGGTGATAAATTACTGAGAAAAACCCAGTATCTCTTCTTGTCATGTGTGTGGATTGTACCAGAGACCTGTTTTCCCTGGTGTTCTGGGAGGAAAAGACAGTATATGAAATAAAGTTTTCCTCCTCCCTCCCCAGAAATCCCAGAATAGCAATTTGAGCTTAAATGTTACCTTAAGCATACTTTAAATTAACCACTGAACACTTTCAAACCTAAATTTAAAGATGAGTGAGCAGCAAAAATTTTGTAACAACACCAAAAAAAAAAAAAAAAGGAAAAAAAAAATGATTGTAAAGTACAGATAAGGAGGTCAATGATATATGCACTTGAAATGCTAGATATCAGCAGACAGAATGCAAAGCACAGCAGGGCAGTTACAACTCGGGGTGATTCATCTTTTAAATGATAAGGCTTTTCTAATTTTATGAAGTATTTGTCATATCAAATGCTTCCTAGTTCCATGAAAAATTTCTTCGACTTCCCTCCCTTAGGATTTTGATGTACAGTACAATGTTGCCTCCATATAAGGATTAATGCTGGAATTATAAACAAACCACTCAATATTTAGGACTATTGATGGTGGTAAGTGACACCCGGAAAGTTGAATTCCCTCACTGCAGTTACTTTACAGCATCACACAAGACTAGGAGCTGTGCAGGGAGGACGTCCTCTATTTAGAAGGGAGAGGACCTGAAGATGCATTGATTTCAAAATTATTTTGCAAGTTACTTTTTAAAAAAATACTATAAAAATCCTCCCTGTAAATTGAGAAAATACTTTTTTTTTTTCCTTGGGAAATTAGTCAGGAGGTGATATATAGGCATATATCTAATACACAGGCACATATACATATACAAATATGTTATTGGAGAGGGAAGATTTTATTGCATTGCATTAATAAAAGCAAAAATAAAAATTCAAATAGGAGCTTCAACACAACCAGTCTCTCCCAGTCATATTGACTGTGCATGAGTTAAACTTTCCAAGATACCCTTTGGCTTTCCCTGCCTTCGTGACAGGTCACCCTCCTCCTGCCCCTGGGCACCTCCCGATTTCTGGCTCAGGGATTTTTTCCTTCAGCTGCCAGCCCTGATCACTATTTGTGCTGCCAGGTGCTCTGCAGATCCTCTGCTAACAACGCATTTCTTTTGCTCTGCTGAAAAATTTTGCCTTTTACTGTTTTGTCACGATTTGTTCCCTGACAGCTCTTCCTTTTCACCCTCATCCCCCTTCTCTCCTACCAAAATGCCCCTTCCTTGGATCGTTCCTTCTCCCATTCATTTCCTTAAGGCTGTGAGGGGTCACACAGGGCAATTCCTGCATGAGCCATCTGAATAACCCTGGTCCCCAAACATCAGAGAGGTCTTCTCTCTGCCACACCCTCAGGGATGACATGTTTTAGCTTTAAACTGAGACTTTCCATGATATAAACCAATTTTCATTAAACATTTGTGAGCAACCTATTGAAGAATAAGAGACCTCATTCAAATTTCAACAGGACCCTCTCTCCTACATATAAAAAAACCTAGCCAGATTTGCTTAATGTGTTAAGTAGCAATAACCAGAAGTGGCAAAGAATGCTAATACTAAATACCATTTGTACTTGGAGGGAGGGAGGAATCAGCATCACCCATCCTGAACTCATTGTGAAATTTGGCGTTGCTAACGGTGCTGTAGAAAAGGATAAATCTTCCCTCTCATCCGCATTCAAGCGCTGCTTGGATCTCTGCTGTATGTTCTGCACTTCTACTATTCTCTACTGATTTTTGGTAGAGAGATGCATAAAATATGCAACACAGACCTGTGGTGCAAACTGGAGGATGTAAGTTTATTCCTGCTTTGATTAAGGGAAAATGCACTTCCTCTCATCTATTCCCCTTGGACCACACAGGCAGGAAGCTAGAGTTCCAGGGTATGTCTTTGGAAAGGAGAGTGCTGTTAGCCCAAATAGCTCAATTCAATAAGTAGAACCAGAAAAAATAATAAATAAATCACAGTCCTAATAATTGACTACAACTGTGTGACATTCCCTATGTAGCAGAAATGCCTCTACAGTTTTTCAGGTGTTGAGCTGGTGGAGTTAGAGTTTACATTTTAACTGTATAATATAGCTCAAACCTCACCTAAGAATCAAATTTAATAAAAATCTATTGGAAAGCCTTAGGCGTATTTTAAACAACATCCATTGGTTTGTTTTTTTAAATCCAGCAGATACAGAGATCTATATCCAAAGTGAAATTTAAATAGTGCAGCTCATAAGCAACACTCATGCTGAGTATCTTTCTGATAACTTTTTTTTGCATATATACACACGCACCTTGAATCAACTTTTGTGTATATTGTATTATTTTTCAACTTCTGCTCTTCATTTTCTTTGTATTTTGTTTGGGTGACTATCCAAAATTTAAAAACTTACATATAATGAACAGTTAAATATAAACCAATTTTCATTTTAACATTAATTTTGTCTCAGATACTTTATTGCACTTTATAAAAGTTAAAGCTCCTAAATTTTATTTTAAAAGCTTAATTTATATTGCCTTTGAGAGCTAGTCTTACTTAAAACAGACTTTCTGTACAGTAGACTTAGTAATTTCAAGTGACCTATAAAACATATAGCCAAACTACCATCTATTATGTGTGTCCCCTGTACCAGGGCGATTTACTGACATGCCCTCAAAAACTGTCTTAACAAGGAAATTCCAATATGGTCTTTTAATTTATCATTGTATAGATAGAAAATAGGTTAACAAAAAAATTAATTTGCCCAAGATTATCTAGAGAATTATTTGCAACTCAGAGATAAAGATAGGGATTATATATATGCATCTTCCAGCTCTTCTAACACCGGTGCCTTCCCAACAGACAACGTTATCTCCCATAGCATACCACTAAAAAAAAAACCAAACCACACAGAAGATAAACAGAGGACAGGTCGGAGAGCTGCCCTGCCTGCTGCTTTCCCTAGTTAGAAATGCAAACAAGAATTGACCTGATCTCAAACCAGTTATCGGAGTGCATCTCCTCCAGAAGCCAAGCCAAGGGAAGTTGAGTCAATGACCGTGCATAAAAGCTTTTCCGATAAACTCTCAATTCATTAAAAGAAATGGAGACTTTAAATTGATGAAGATTATAATAAATTATTTCTTAATCCTGCTGTATCAATCTATCATACACGGTATTACAACGCACCGAGCAGTAAAACACTAAAAGCCTTACGAAAGTCATCTTGTCTTCATTCAGAGCTCAGTGGTGCCTCGGGGTGGGAGATGAGTTACAGTGGAGGACGTAGAGGAGCGATGGGTCACAACTTCTGAGAAAGTGGGAAGGAAGATCTCATGTTAGCATTCCATTGTGAAAAGTGACATTGGCAAACCAATGTCAGCATTTGCGGTGGCTTGCATGCCTTTAGCATTTGCCATGAGCTTCTCCCATACTCTTCTCCACCCCCTGGCCAGGTTTCTGAGCGCTGTGCTCATAAAGGGCAGCCCAGTGGCAATATGTAAGTATGCAGCAGGTACACAGGACTTTGAAAGACACCACATGGCCTTAGTTCTTCATTATATTCAAGGTTTGCATCACACTACACCAAACCTAAAACTACGCCAAACCAGCTAATCCAGTCAGTCCAGAAGGAATACATCAAACCCAAATGAAGAATATCAGAATCACATTATGGTACAGAGGTTGATAGTGCCATAGATAGGACCATTCTGTACTGGTTGCTTTGAGGAGTGTAAAGAACAGGATATTTCCTTCAAATTTAGGGAATATTCATACTTGATAATAATAGCATAGTTATAGCTAACAAGATTGTGAAGCACAGAGCCCCATTATTTTGAACTCTGCTATTTTAGGATTATCATGTTAATTTAGGAAATTGCAATACTGTTAGTTAACTTTTTTGAGCATGCTAACGTATTTTTTAAGAGAAAAAGAAAAATTAATCAAACTTACATCTGTTTTCAAAGCTTTTGTTATCAGTAAAAAGAGGGAGCAGTAACTCTAAGGAGCTTTTATTGATTTATTTTTAAACAAAAAATAATATTATAACAATAACAAAATTATAACAATAATTTTAAACAAAACCAGCCCATTCAAAAAAATATACCTTGAAAACATTCAGATATGGTCTGTATTCACCGACTAGCTCAAAAGTTGGCTAGTTTATTATTATTACACCTTTCTGCCTGATGTATTTTCTCACTGGTACTTCTGGATCCAAGAGCTAGCCTCAAGATCAACTGGTAAAATGGAGTGTTGGTTTTGATCCATTAAACTAGATCCTTATTACCAGAGACTGTTTCTCTATTTCACATTCAATGGAAAAAGCAATAATACCTCCAAGGCAGCATCTGAAGTGGGACAGCATGAGTGGCTGCGTGGATGTCTCTGTCCAAGTGTCTCAGGCTGTGCAACCTTGCTGGACTGGAAATGTTAATGTGTACTCATAAGGATGGTGGTCGCTCAAGGCCCTTACATCCCATTGACTGTCAGAAACTCATGGGAATGTCCCAGTGACTTGTATTTATCTAAGCACATGTGGTTTTGCATTAGGATGATGACATCATTACAAAAGAACCCTTTCCTTTCATACTGAATGCTCGGTGTTTCAAAAGACCAAAGGAATTTTCCTATGATTCTACAGTTCCTGGGGAGTTTGGTCAAACGAGTACTCAGATCTTTATTTTATAGTCTATGCTTCCCAGGTCATCTGAGATTTCTATCTACTCATTGCATCCATGTTGAGCTGCAACATCTGAGAGTTCTAAACCCAAAAATGAACCAAGAAATGCTTGACTTTGAGTTGCGTTTCCTGGCAGATCCTTTCTATGCACACTCACGAAAGGCAAATCTGGTGGGAATACTGCATGAACAGGTGTTGTCATAAATCTTTTGAGTCTAGTATTGAAGACTCAAGACTTCAGATAAAAATCTGAAGTTTTGAAGTTCTCCTTGTAATAATGTATTATACTTAACACAGTCACACAACAAACTCAAAACATTTTATATTCTTATAGAACTAAATCTTGCAACATCCCTCTGAGACAAATGTAGTATTAGTGGTGTTACAGATGAGGAATCTTAAGCACAGAGGAAAGTACATGACTATCAAATTGACATTTACTTTCAATATCTAAAATGGACTCTCACGCATCTAAATGATGGCTTTCAGATGATTCACATTCAGAAACAAGCTTCTTACTCTACTTCAAGAACTGGAGCTGTCAAATATAAAATACATAAAATACTAAAAATAACCTAATGAACATCTGAGGTTAATTAAAAGACTTATAAATAGACAACATCTACCTGGTAAATTTTAAAACAGCAGCCCTAGGAGGAGAAAGCAGAGGGCTAAATATTAATAGCTGTATTTTTGCTGCTGGACTCAATATTACTATAGAGATAAGAAATTATTTTTGGCTTAAGAGTGTATGGTTGGAATGTTTATTTATCACCTTGGTAAGTGGGAAAAAAAAAATCAATTCACAAATAGAAGCACAGCAGGACAGTTAGCAACTACTATTGCCAAAAGTTGGTCCATCTCAATAAAGGAAAAAAAAGTCTCTCTTAGCTAAATGTACTTTTTGTAATTTTCTCTAGCAAGATGTTCTTCATATATTTTTTTTTTTTCCTTGTCAGGCAGGCTTTTTGTTTCCCTAAACTGTGAACCCAGGGCATTCTTTTTTTTTTTTTTTTTTTTTTTTTTGTGGCTTCAGAGTTTGGTCATGCCACCTTCACCCACCTGCCACTTCCCAAACCTCTTTTCTTCTCTGTGTGTGCACAGAAGATGGCTCAGACAATAGAGAAATCATTCAAATCACTTTACATCTCCAGCACCCGCTCTTCTGCACACATGTTGGCTCTGCTATGGCTTGCATTGCTTCTATCCCCTGCAATAAATTTTAATCAGCTACTTTGTACCCAGTTGTACTCTTGTCTGAAACCATCCAAAGTGCTGTTGTTGCTACGGAAACCACTTCCCCGTTATCCTTGCACTCAGCTCCACTCAGCTCCCTCCATCACCCCTCCCTTTCCAACTCCCCAGTTTCACTTTGCTCCAAGGGGCAACTCTGGCACTGCAATATGAGCACTGAGCCATTTACCCCCTCTTCCTTTGGAGCACAAGCTCACTTGAAACACAAGAAATCACTGCACACAGAATTTGTGGTATTTAAATTACGACCGTCTGTACACAGGCCCATTATATTTAATTAGTCCCCATGCAGCAAGAGACAAGTTGATCCCAATGGGCTGTGAGAGTGAGGAGTTCTAACCCACTGCAGCGAAAAGCAGAGATGGGCTGGGTATGAAAGTCCTTAGGTATTCTTTCTTTTCCTAAGCACTAAAGTTCCAGACCCCTCCATTCAGTTCGACAGAGCATTGCTCTCCATGCCAGCCCCACTACTACTATGAAAAATTGTTTACTTCTTTCAGAGAAATCAAGTCCCCTGGCCATTTGACTGCAGAATTGATTTCTGACCCTTTGCTTCCTTCCCATTTCCTAATGTTTAAATTAGGCCGTTGACAAGCAGACCACAGAAAGAGCTCATGTTTAGGGTTATGTTCTCAAAGCTGTGAGCTGCACATGCAGAGCAGAGCTCCACAAGCACATGATAAAATGGAGTGAGGAATTCAGTTTTCACCGTCTCCCTTCTGTATGTCCAGACCTCAAATGCAAAAACGCAAGACAAGCTGTTAACTTAAAAAGGCACAGCGGAAGCACAGTATGGAAAGAAAGTCAACAACATCAGACTGCTTTCTTCAAGACAAGTTGATAAAACAGCATTTGAATAACACCTCAAGTTTTTTTTCTAGATGATTTTGGGGAAAGTGAATAGATTCAACTAACCCTAACCCTAACTCAACTCCCTAATGAAAGGAGCCCTTTGACTTTCCGCTGTGCTTGTCAGTAATAATTTTGACAAATTTCAGCTTTTTCTACACCCATTGCTCTTACCCCGCCCCCCCAGCTCTTACTTTAGCTTTTTATCATAATCACTTTTGTATAGTGGGTTCTAAAAGAGACAAAAAGCAAAATACAGAACTAAAGAGCAACTAACTTCTAATATTAGAAAGGCTTCTCCATGCTTCTGCTTTCCCAAACTAAGCCTCATTGCTGTTAATATTGAGTGTAAGGATCCTGCTGGGTCTGTTGCGGTTGTCCTATTGACTTTCTCTGTATGACTAAGTTCCTGTCAAGAGCACCACTAAATATCCACTTTAGAAATGCATTTTTAGCCATAAAGAGCACATTTTGCCTTCCTTCCTAGAGCCAGAGCCAGCTCTGCAAAGCAAAATGAAAATGCGGTCTTTGGAGACAGATATAATTATAAGTAAATACTTCAAAGGCATTAATTAGCAGCATTGTTTCACCTGTGTTTTGTACAGGGAGTCAAAAATCCCTCAACAGAATTTGCTGGTGCTCCTGTACTTGCTACTACCATTTTACAAGTAATAATTACACCAAACACTTGTACTGCACCGGGCTTCAGATACTTGAATAACATGAATCTAAATTCTTTCATTGCAGATTTTTCTAGCCAAAAGAAGCTAAGATACTGATTCACAGTGGTTTTAGAGTGTTTCTTCGTGGTTAGGAACCGAAGCAGGGATAGACCCATCACACAAAATGTCAACAAGATTCCAGAATTTTTGTCTGAAACTTCAGTTAATTAACCAAAAATAATCATTGAGAGGAGTAAAGCAAAGACTCATCTGCATTCAGCAGCAGTGCCATAAGATGAAGGTTAAAGAAAAAAAGAAAAAAAAAAAAATCTACAGACACAGGACAGGAGAAGAGATTGAAAAAAAAATACAGGTCACTTTATTGGTCTTCAGACTTGTAGAGCGGTAGAGCAAATGCTCACTGAGGAATATAAGCCACTGGTCTGTATTTGCCAGCAAAGAGAAGAGCTGATTTATTTGGGCTGTTTATGTCCAAAGGCTATGCAGCTTTCATCAAAGGCTACTGCTCTCACTGACATAGACAATACATTATAGTATTGATATGGTACAGTAAAGAGCCTTGAAGAATTCCTTAAATTCTTGTTAATATAATAAATGTAGGCATTCTTCACTCATCAGTGTTCAGCCCTTTTCTCTAGGCAGAGAGTATGAAAGATGTCTGTCCCCTTGTTTTGCTGGTATGACATTCAGGGTTCCTATGCTGCATACAGAAGAACAGAAACCACACAGAGAAGCTCATGAATATATTGCTAAGTATTTACAATGGTTTTATTCCGATGAATATTATCATCAGTAAACCCATGCATTGTAGAAAGTTCAGAGAGAAGTGGAAGAGAAATGTCGATGTATCAGTCTGAAAAGTAAAATAAGTGCTAGAAAGCCTGGAATTGTTTTGCAGAAGTCTTGAAATGCATGCCACTCCTGTGCCCCTACAGCAGCTATAGGAAGTACCGGCTGTGAAGATATATTAGTGGAATAATAACATTTTTCTCAGGCCTGCCACTTATGGCTGTGATGCAGCATAGTAACTGTCTTCTGACATACAGTCTACAGCTATCATGCACTCAAAGGGGTCCTTAACAACAAGCAGCAGAAGGTATTTTCATTCCTAAACACCTTCAGGTTTGTTTAACCTGGGGCTTGTGAATGCCTAGTTCACCTCATCCCTTACCTAGACAGAGAGGAACATCCTTATAACTGTGTTTAAGAATTTAATCTGAGATGTAGAGGTCACTATTTGAAAATATGAATATGCAGTTGGGAGTCAAAAGCTGTCAGAAAATCATGCAGCTATTCACTGTGGGGGGAAAAAAAAAAAAAAAAAAAAAGAGAGAAGTGTCTTAATATCAGAGCTGTCTTGACATTTCCCAGCATAACTGGATCTGCCTGTGGTCTTCAAGAAATCAATTCACAGAGAAGCCACAAATATCAGCTAATGCCTTGATTCATAAACTTTTATCCATGCTGGTATGAAATTCCTATTAAAGTCAATAGAACTATAGTCTCATATAGTCAGGTTGCAGGACCGGAGCAGGTAAGAAGTCAAGCAGCCTGAAAGCTCCCTGGGAGTGAGGGCAGGCATGTCCTTTACACACCTCCCCCCAAACTTTTTCCTTCCTACAGATTCACATTGTCCTGATTTTACCTACCCTGAACAGTCTGAACTAAAGAGATAGCCTACTGCCTTCATTTTGGTAAGGAATACCTAAATATTGATCAGTACTGGAAAGGTTCCAAAAACTTTAAACTGAGACTTTAGTTCCACACCAATTATTATTCATGTATTTTGTAAAGAAGAGTTCCTGGATCCACTTGACAAATGCTTTTATTGAGTATTGTAAGTAAACAGCTTTTATAGAAGTAGGTAAATCACTGGAAGATTTTTTGTTTTAAGGACTGAGGTTCACTCCTTTAGATCTGTTATTTTTGACAAGAGGGAAGAAAGGTTAGAGTCATGTAGAGCATAAATAATATTCAACTAATGACCTAAAACTTCAGGGTCAAGTCTTCTGTGGGTTTATTATTAATCTCTTGATTTGAACTGACTTGTGGTTTCATTTTGGGCAACTATTTTTAAAGAAAATGAGGGGGTTTATTTTTTTTTAATTTTTTAATTTTTTTTTTTAAATATTGTTAGGTTTTGTTATTTTCTCAGGTGTTCATGGATGGGTGTCTCGATTATGAATTTCCTGAACGCATAGTATGCTTCTGATGAAGAGGGGGGCTTGGGGTCTATTTAGTTGGTGACAGGGTGTTAACACTAATTGGGGCTACACTGGGAATTCTTCTTACAGGTATTATTACAATGGAAGTAGAAATAGCCAAGAGGACAGGCACTTATTTAGTAGACAGATACATTAAAAATAACTGAAATAATTAATATTTCAGAAACCTGTGAAAATAAATTGGCAGTAAAGAGACAGAATTGCAGCTCAGATTTCCAAGGCTCTGCTCCAAAACTAAGTAAGGTCAGGGATGGGACTAATTTCTTCCACACAGGTTACAGTCTCAGTGGTTGTTTAAAAAATTATACGACCACAAAAAAAGATGACTGGTGCATGAGAAGGAAGTGGAAGAGCATTGTTTATCCCCTGACTGATAAAATTCAAGACCCATTCGAACTTTCTCCAAGCTTATTGGGTGAGGTACAGGATCCTTCATTTCCAGGTATTATGAAAAGTTTAAGTCATGGCCCCATAACCCAGTGATGGGACACGTAAGTACATAGGTTATGCATCATACACACGACACTGCTCAATTAAAGTCATGGTACTAAGTGAGCTCCCAAAGACCTGCCCAAGATGGGGGTAACATCAATCTAGGGGAGGTTCCCTCAGGGAAGCAACTTCTTTGGTATCTATTTCTAATCTAATTGAGCTTTTTATTTATTTTTGGACAGTTCTTTATCAGCAGTTTAGAAGCATTGGCTGCAGAACCTTACAGTGTGGTGTTAAACATGTGACATCTAATCACAAGGACAGTATTTCTATACACTAATCAAAAATACTGCACTTAAAGAGGTAAAGAGTATTGAAAATATACTTTGGCAGAAAGAGGTCTGATTTTCTTTACTTGTAACCCTGTTTAGTAAGGAGCAGTGACAGCTAAGAACAGGAAAACTTTGGTTTACAGAGAGAACCAAATCCCTCACTCCTTGTAAGAGCAGAAGCTTGTCTGATAGGAAGGACTGACCATGCTAAAGCAAAAACTGCTGCTCTGCAAGGACCAGCTCAGCAGGGGGAAAGGCAGTCTCCCTTTCTGCTAGGAAGCTAGGCCTGAAAAGTTGAACACACAGAGCTCCATCTTTTCTAATGTCTCTTCTTATGCTACCAAACTCATGAACATGTAAAAAGCATGTCCATTTAGGTCAAAAGCATTAATAACAACTTTAAGTGCATAGTGAAGGAATTCTTATATTTTTTTTAAATATGCAGAGAAGTTAAGCCATCTGTTTTCTGAAATTATCCACTACAAATTTTGCGAAACACATACTTATGACTGCTGAAAAAACTACATGGTTGGCTGAACTGGCCTGGATGTCTCCTCACCACTTCTTTCTTGCATTGTGGAAGGAGCTGGCTGAACAAAAACCCCTACCCCTGTAGGCAGACTTTGCAGCTGATTAGTCAGACACACACTTAAGTCTATTAATATATAGCTCTATTGCCATGGCAGCAGGTTAAAGTTAGAAGTAACTAGATTTGAATAATTTAAATAGGCTAAAAATACCAACTTCTAGGCTTAAGTGGTTCTATTTGTCACTACAGTTTGTCATCCATAATGACAATTGCCACCTATGTTAGAAAGTCTCCTTAGAAAACTCAGTCACTGCATATACCTATAGTTCTCCTGTTTATGATTGTCCTCCAAAAATCTATGTCATATAGTTCCACTTGCAAACACTGAACCCAATAGCTTTATTTCTCAAATGCAGTGAATAAGTACAGGTGGATCATCATAAACCAATAGCCAGCTATTGGAAGAAAGTTGAATAGAGTCACAGAATTGCTTAGATTGGAAAAGACCTAGGATCATCAAGGCCAGTCATTAACCTAACACTGACAAGTCCTTGAATAAACCCAAGGAATTTTTAATCAGCATGGTCCGGCCAAGATGGCCTCCAGACAAATATGAGTACAATTTAAAAAGTTTCTCTTTTCCTACATGCTTATAACTACACAAAGCCCACAGAAAAGAATTAAATTTAGATTTTAAAAAGTCATTTTACCATACTAACATATGATAAAAACCTACAAAAGATGCAGAGAATACCAAACCATGTTGTCCTATCATCTCAAAACAGTGACCTTAAAAAAAAACCTCCACAAGTACAACAAAACATACACAAAAATCCCACACCACAAAAATTAACACTGGGCTTCAAGAAGGTGGTAGAAAAGATAGTTCCCCTACATCAGTTTGCCAAAAAGCAAACTCAATGTAAGCTAAATTTTTTCCTGTTCCTAAGAACTCCTGAGTGCTCCAGAGCCTCCAAATTAATCCAGTGTGAATCCCAATCAATATAAACCACTCACCTAAGTAAAATCATTCAGGTGCATTAGTGTTTCCAGGACTGCCTGCTTGACAGTAAAGGGAAGAAGACAGGAACAAAATTAAAAAAGAGTTTTTATCTGTACCTGTATTTAGCACAGACACAGTATTGAAGATCTTGGCTTGTCATATTCATTTCTTAATTAAAAATAAAACTAACAGGGAACATTAAACATCTCCCAATTTCATCTTTCAATATGCAGATTACAGATACAAGCCTACTAGTAGCAGCCTACTGAAAGATGTCTTGAAGGTTCAAGAAAAAAGATTTTACCATCAGGTGGTTACAACTACAAATTTACCTATCACTAGCCCAGTTGGGAAGCTGCTCTAATGGACACTGGATTAAAAATTTTGAAAAATAAGACATAGGAATATATTGCATAATACAGGAAAATATATGGCTAGCTCTATAATTTAATATATTTTAGGAATGGACAATCTTTTTCACCTTCTATGAGATGAAAAAAAAAAAACCACCTTCTTATTTCTGTGCCAAATCTATAGAGATTAAAACATTTTCATTTTCAATTTATAAATGATTCCCTCTCCCCACCCATCTAGTCCAATTCTTTCCTGATAGTCAGACCATCAAGTTACAGATAGGCATAACCACATTTATTTCAACCGTAAGAACAAATCCAACACTTGCACAGTGATTTTTCTCCCCATACGCCAGTAAAACTGACTGTATGCTACTTGGACCACATTGGCTCTCAGCCCATGCATGTGGTGGTGGCTTTGCACAAGACAGGGAAAAACTTCTGTGCACAAAAGCCTGGGGGAAATTGCTTTCATCTGCAGCACCTTCTCTTCCACAAGACCTCAAAGATGATAGTAGCACAATGTGACTAAAGGGAAAGATGTGACTCGGTGCCCACTTCTGACTCCATGGTCACTCTTAAAATGACAAGCAACAGTCATGCAGCCTGTGACACGCTGACTCAAAGGATGCTTTCCTCCTCCCTACACCTTGAGCAGCTCAGTGCAAGTGGGGAAGCAAATGTTTCATTGATTGCTTTTTCTGGAGGGAGAGGAAGGAATAAGGCAGCATTATGGCTTTGATGGAGAAGAGACACCCTCAGCCAAGGGTCAGTATGGATACAGATGTGTCTACACATCCCTCCCAGATCCCCAGGGATCAGAACAGTCCTATTTTGGTGGAGTAGCAGAACAGACTGAATGGCCCATGATGAAATGACTGCCATGTCTTTGCCAGGCTGCCCACAATGTAGCTGGGGTGGGAGGCAGAAGAACTGTGGTGCTGGCAGGCCAAAGACCATACCTGGCCATGACAAAAACAGGGCAGCTCGTTCACAGAGATGGAACAAAAAGTAGCAAATTTTCCTAAAATGATGTCCCTGCACACGACAGGAGCAGGAGGCTAATTGTCAGAAAGCTGCAGCAAGGAGCTTCTGGGAGGTGTTTTAAAGAGAAGAAGAGCCAGCTAAGCTTACAGAGTGAGCTGATACTGATAACTCTGTGAAATGCAGATACAGGGAGACAGAAAGGTTTTAAATTTGAGCTGTTGTTGCAACTGTGGATTTCCAGCACTGCTTCATTTGCTGCCCCCACTAGATTGCCTCTCTAAATTTCTGTTAGATTATGCTGTGCTGGGAGATCCTTCTCCTGGGATCATTAGGCATATCTCAATTTAGTTTTCCAATAAAAACCTGAAAGTTACAGTTTCAGTTGCTGAAATAACTCTGTCTCTGCTGGCTGAGGGTTCTGAGGTGAGGAAGGAAGGGCAGAGGAACAGCTGCAGTACAGAGGAGCTTGACAGGGACAAATACAGGAAAGGAATGGGAAGAATAAGGAGGCTTCAAAGCAGAAACATCCAGGAGAAGGGGAAGCAATGCACATCAACAAAGACTTTATTTCATTGTGTTCCTGTTTCAAACTTTAATGAACTGAGAAATCTTGTTCAGACCAGGGCCAAGACTGACAGTTCACCTCCTTTTTTCATCCTGCTGTTCATGACCCTCCTCACCACACTGGGCATTACCTACATATAGCCAACAGCTTTAGTATCTTATTAAAAAAAAAAGCAAAAAACAAGACATCTACCCACTTCATGGAGCAAATATATAGCATAGCACCACACAGAACGGCATGTCATGCTTGCTAACCTCATGTGGGTCAGCATGTACAAAATATGAGAAGCTCTCCTGTGACAAAGATGTTTCTCACATAGCCAGTTTTAAAAAAAATATAACAAAATAAGCATAATTTTAGATATCAATAGAGAGAGGTGTAACCAAACAGTAAATGGACTTGCCCATCAAAACAGGTCTTGAAGGACATCATTAGCACTCTCAGCTTCCACACTTTGAATTGGCACCCCTAGGTCTTTTGGCTTTATCTGTCCACAGAAGCAAGAAAATGAAGGAATGAGTGTAAGAATTGTTGTCTGAAAACCTGAAGGCAGAAGATGTAAACATTCACAGAATAATTACATTCATAATTCCAAAGCAACAGAAAAAGGCAAATGAGCATTAAAAGGAATAGTCAAGACAATCCCTGGGGTTAAGAAACAAACCAAAAACCTCCAAATGTATAGGATGGCTGGTGTTAAAGGAGAGCCTATTAAGGGCACAGTATCAAATAAACCTGATGCAGGAAAAGTGGAGGAAATAAAGGACCTCTTTAACAATCCAGATAATCCAAAGCAAATTGTACTTAAAGTGGAATTGTGCTGAAAGTGGAAATATAATTAAGGACAAGTGTAAAAGAATAGCACAAGTACGTTGGCATAAAATTGAAAAGGTAGAGGCACAAAGCAAGTTATGACCAGCTATTAATGTAAATGAAACCAAGACAAAAGTTCTAGAAATGTGTCATCCATAACAGAAGATAAAGAATCATCAAGCTCCCTTATTTTAGTCAAACAAATAACTGCAGATGCAGAAAAGCTCAAGTATCCAAAGCCTGCCAGCTTTCAGCTTTGACTAAGGTTAATTACAGCCAGATACTTGAACAATTATTTTAACTGGAATATAAAAGCATAGGACAGGAATATGAAAAGGACAGGTTGAAGAATATTTAAGTTAGAGTCAAGTTTTAGGGACAAATGAAATGCACTTTCAAGTACTCAAGGAATTAACTTAAGCCATCTAAGAACCATTAGCAATTATCTTTGAGAGCTCAGAGGACAGGGAAATCCTGGGGGACCAGGGAAGGGCAAAGAGAGCGTCATCTCTTAGAAAGGAAGACGAAAGGAAGGTCCAAAGATTTAAAGATCAGTCAACCTTGCTTTTATACTTGGAAGCGTATTAGAACTGTGCTTAAAATGATGAGACAAAAATGTGAACATACTCTATGAATGTCTTGATAACAAATTAACCCAGTCACCCAAAAAAAGGTTTTCCTGACACTGATGAGCACATGGAAAGTTGCAGACATACTACAGTAAGGTTTCTGATAGCTAAATAAGCTCTCATAAGTTTCATAAGTCAGAAAATACAGTCCAAATTAATTTACTGTGAAGTGTATAGGCAGTTGGTTTAAAAATAGCACTTAGAGCCATTATCTTTGATCATCCAATAAAATGGGAAGATGTTTCCAGGGACCTTTCACAAGAGGCCTTTTCTGGACTTTGTCCTGTTTGTATTTTCATCTGAGGTGGTGGAATTGACTGCACTTCTTCATAGGTCAGAGATAAAGCGTTCTTCAGCAAGAGATGCATGTTTTCACAAATATAGCTGTCTGTGTGGTCCCAAAGTAGTAAACAGCTAAAGTGGCATTTTGCTAGAGGACGGGGAACAGCTATTTTCAGTTGGAGACATTTCTGTAAAGATTGCCTTGCATGAAATGCTGTATGTAGTTACCATGCTCAGAAGTCTAAGGTTACCTCCTGCCTCTGAAAGAAATCCAGTAGCAGAGCCAAGCACTCAAGTGACAGTGCTGAAGACAGATATAAGGAGTTGAGGATTTATCAGCGGAGATAAGGTGCTTTGGTTTCCTCATTAGTTATAGTCACTGTGGTTGAGCAATTGCATAGCTTCCTCCTCCAGACCAGGGGGGACAAAGCTATCTACAAATTGCTGGGAATGCTGCATTTGTCACCAGCTCCAATCCACTTCCAATCTAAGCACTAGCAATGCAGTTTTATTTATACCTCATTCAGGAGGGGAAAAAAAAATAAACTAATGGTTTAACAAAGAAATAGCCATTCTGCAGCAGTTTGATCCAAACTCTGTTTCAGACTTCAGGAACTCAAGAAGCTTATAGTCCCCACCATAACTGAGCAAGCCATGCAAGACTACCTATAGGGGAATATCTTTTCTTGAGAATCAGCTAACAATAAGGAAAGGTAGCCCAGCTGAGAAGCAGGCCATGTTATCTAGGTGGTGTGATCTAGGTGGTGTGCTCATCTAGTACAGCAATATTGCTCTTGGTACTCAAACAACATCTGCTTAAGACTACAGAAGTCAGAAAATATTTTAATAGAATCATAGAATGTTTTGGTTTGGTAGGGACCTTTAAAGGTCATCTAGTCCAAACCCCATGCAGACAGCAGGGACATCTGCAACTAGAGTAGGTTGCTCAGAGCCTCATCCAACCTGACCTTCAGAGTTTCCAGGGTTGGGGCTTCTATCACCTCTCTGGGCAGCCTGTGCCAGTGTTTAGCCACCCTCATTGTAAAAATTGTAAAAAAAATATTCATTCTTATTAGATTTCCTTCACCATCTTCCGTAGAAACAGATAAGGAACATGCTCTCCCTCATGAAATCAAGGTGATTCTTCAAAATCTTAAACAAGTTTGAAAGAAAGTTGCAAGTAGTAATGGATGACCAACTAGTCACAGTAACAGGAAATAGCCCAGGGGACAAGCTCTACAACTGTCTTTCCTTGGGAAAAATCTCTATGGGATTGGCTCTTTTGTAAAAAGAAATAAAAGACACTGATGAACCTTGAATGTCTCAGTATTAGATATGATCTACAGAAAATTTTCCCTGTGTCTCTAGTGTTCAAAACAGACTGTACATCGCTTTCCTCTTCCAAGAGGCTCACAGAGATCTTTATGCATGATACGGCTTGACCCAGAAGAATATTAATTCAAGTAATACATGCCTTGACAGCAGAACTGAAGATAAAACTAAGCATGATACAGTAAATTTAAATTGTTGATATGATAGTTGCATATTAATCATAACAAGAAGTTACTGAGATCTCGTATATTGAGCTAAAGTAGATTCACATAGAGGGACATGAAAACCAGTACCAAAGGTGTTCTTCCTCACTCTTGCTCTTCCGCATGCTTTGGCTCCAAGCTTGGGGACTCGGAGTGAAGCAACAGCACAAGCAAAAAAGGGAAGAGTGCATAAGACTAAGGCTGTTAGTTTTCCTTCAGCAGAATTCTCAACAAGCCAATGGGAGTATGAGGACGTGATATTTGGAAAGAGAACAGCAAGGGAGAAATTTGGCTTGTCTTGCTTTGTTTCCCTGAAAGTCTTTTCTGTAAATTCTTTAGTTCATGTGGAGTTAAGGTTAGTCTTCCCAAGCCTGGCTGAAAGATGAAGATATTTAGCATGAATGATGTCATCTTAAAAAGATTGGTGGGTTGAGAGGTTAAACTTTAACAGCTTGTATTTTCTAGAAAATCATTGGATCTCTGACTCCACAGAAAACCTATTAACTTACTTCCTTGAAATGCTCTATTTTTATATCATCAGCATTATTCTCTGCACCAGTGCTTTGGTCACTGCAGGATCTTCCAACCTTAATGAGACCGGACTTCTTATGTAAAACATGAGCAGAGTTCTTCTCCACTTCTTCACACATATTGCAACTCTGATACAGAGCAGCAAGACAGGTCATCATCCTTTTTTGTCCAAGTAATAAGAAGTGTTTCAAAGCTGTGTCCCCCGGGCATTGTATACACAGACACACATGGACAGATCCCACTGTGCACTGAGACTTGAAACTACAATACAGCATTAAATGGTGTATTTTTCCTTCAAAGTCCATTTATAATTCCCACCAACACTTATGGGAGCTGTGCAAACCCATTAAGAAAGAGATGAATATACTTCCCTCCTGAGCATAGCCTTGAATTACAAACCAAAAAGAGCTAGAAAGGTCCGACACCTATAAGAAAACCTTGAAAAAAATCTATATTTCTAATGGAGATGCATCTGCTGCTCTCACTCCAGCAGTGCTATGCTCACCTCCAGTGCCATCATTATGCAGATATACTCTCTGTGGTGAAAGTTAAGAAGTGTTAATGATATTTAAAATCCATTTCCAAATCAGCCCTTTCTGCATCTCCCTCCCCATCTGTATCTGTTTACTTGGCTGAAAATCTGTCTGCAGTATTCTGATATTTTTTCTGTAGAAAATTCATACAGACATTTAATCATGGACCAGAGAACTTCAGCACGTTTCCAAGCTACCTTGGAATTTGTCATTACTAAAGTATTTTCTTGCTTTCCATTTAAAAACCATAGTCATAATGGAACATACTTTAGAAAAAAGAGGAAAATAAGTGAGCTAAGAGCTACTTATTCCCCCTATCCACTTGTCCAGAATGTGGACAGGAGCTCTCACTAGTAGCTTTTCATAGACTCAAAGCTGTTCTTAGAAACACTTTGTGGTGGCTTTTCTCACCTTTAAAACTACAGGTCTCTAATCAAGGCCAGGTTTTGATCCTTCTCAAACAGATCTTTAAAATCCGGTGATGTCAAACACATGCTGAAACACTAGCGTGAGAACTCAATGGGATTGGAGATATGTCCTTCACAGCAAATATGGGAATCAACACATTGAAGTTACTTTATACAGAAGGAGTGTATGGTTACACTGGAGTTCATGTGTGAGAAAATTTATCAAATCTAGCTCCTTATTTCTCTTTAAGGGTGTAATTAAATAATTTTTACTGCTGCCTGCAGTCTCCTGCACCATTTCATTGCATAGACTGGAACAAGCATATATCAAAGCAATCTCAGAATTAATTGTAATTTGTCTTTCTTACAGAAGAAATTATTTCCTGGACTAGCTCTAGGGAAAGCCCAGTTCTTTTCCACCTGTATTATGTACCTGCTGATGGACCTGTTCACGTTGCTTTGTTGCTGTATCTTACTTGTTTCCTGCTAAGAGGAGGATAAATTCTACCAATTTGAGTATTGCCAGATCAGTTTGCTTTAAAAACAGCTGTATAGGCAGAATGCCTAAGAAGTTCCAAAATACTCATGAAATTCCTAACACACAGTAACTCCTTTATTTTAAACACTTCACCGTCATTTACAGATAACTTCTGAAATTAAGCCACTGCACAAAGCATGTTCAAAAAGCATGTTACAGGTAGCAGACCATTTAAAGCACAACAGGTGTTGATGGTGCTCATGCACCATCCAGAGACGTTTGTATCAGTCAAATGACCCCAGGGAGCATTTTGTTGTACAGTTGCCATAACAATGTCTGGTGGCTGTTTCTGCTTTTCTGAAATAGAGATTTTTTAGGTTCATCCAAGATGTCTGGACAGGGGTTCCCAGAAATCCTTTGCTTGTTCTCCACCATACACAAATCAACCCCTCCACACATGCTCACTGCCACTGAGGAATGAACAACCTACTACTTGCCTGCTTTAAAATTGATTTTTACATCTTGGGAAATTTAAATGCCTCAAGAGTACTGGATTAATTACACATTTACACCTCACCTCAGATGCACTGGACACACTGCACATGACTCACCACACATCTGAGCCAACACTTCTGTCCAGAAAATGAAAGAAACACAACAGCTTTGCCTTGTTACAAATACATCCCAAGTAAACTCCTGTCAGCTGCACTGACCTGCCTGAATTTCTGTAGCCCTCATGAGTCTGCCTTGCTCTTGCCACCAATGGTTGCAACAGCTACAGTGCTGGTTCATGATCATTCTGGATTTCATCCTAAATTACCCCACTGCACTCAATTGCTAAAGGAAGAAGTGTTATCACAGGTGACTAGACACAGCAAGTTGAATATAAACAGGTGTTCTTTTCCACTGAAAAAAAATCTTAAAAAAAAAAAAAAAAAAGTCATGCCTGGGGTTTCAAGGTTTCTCATCAGAATTCGACACACCACCAACACCTCTGGGTAGAACAAACACCACACAGGAAAGCAAGCCTTGGTGAAGAAACAAGTGAAGCAATATGTTTTAAACACTACACTTAATTCACTTTCCCTTTTTTCTCCAACGTACTTGCTTTTCACCACCATCCCCAGTCACTCCAGAGGAGGTCCTGCCCTGTGGCCCTCTTGGAGCAGGTGAAGCCATGCCTGCGTGCAGCTGTGCGTGCCAGGGTGAACAAGTCTTGCCTTGTATTTGCTGGCTTGCAGCATCACAGCAAATGGCTTTTTAGGGGACAGTGGGAAAGGGTGAAGGGTGTTGGAGCCTCAGGGAATCACTCACAATTATTGCAAAGGAGAAATGAAGAGTTCACTGGAACAAATCCTAGTAGCAACAGCAGGCTGCAAACTAGCCTGTTGGCAGCTCTGCTTGGGTTGATGAACAAGAAAAGTCTGTATATAACATCAGGACAAAGCAGGACTTTGCTTTCCAGCCAGCTCTCTTTTGCAATGCAGGAGTTCAACTATTTGATTATTCCTGGTGGTTTAAGGATAAACTTTGTTCTAAACTATTAATCCATGGTAATGGGCTAAGCAGGTGATCCTTCTAATGGAACATCGATTACACAGCAAAGTTTGGTGCAGGACAGAAATAGTATGGATATTAAATGGCTCTTAAGCAAAGAAGAATGATTAGTCATTGAAAGCTTTTACTAAGTTCTGATTTGAAATAAAAGGTCAATATATATATAAAAATAAGTAGCTTCAGCTTCATTGAAATATTGTTTTGACAAATGCCTTTGAGGGCTTGGGGTTTTATCAGAGGTTTAAAGAAGAAAGGGAAAGTTAGAAGTCAACAGCTTTTCCAAATAATTTTAATCGAAGCACTGAAAACATAGCTTTCCTACTTTGTTAAAGTTTGCTTCATAAGAATTATGAAACAACTATATTCAAACATGCAGGCTATCAAATCAAAGCTTTGTTGAAGATTCCACTGAGAAACCTTCATACTATTGTTTTTTATCACTTTATAGGCTTTTACTGTATTTGAAGGGCTCCTCCCCGGCCCTTTCAATTAAGCCCTACTCCCCAGAAGCACTCAAGCCCAATGCTGAGGTCTAGTTGCCTGTACTCAGATGGGTTCTCACCTATCTTAGATAATTCCCCTTTTCCGGGAGACTGACTCAGATTTCTGTCCTCTCCTTTATGCCTCCCACAGTTACCTTAACTAAACCTGATATTGCTGCCTGTCAGACTCCCCTGACAACAGCCATTAACACAGTTCAATGAACCACAGCACCAAGTATATGGAGTTTCCCTCCTGATCAGACGTGCACAAGAAAACTTAGGTTTGTATCAGGTGCAAAACCCACTCTGCTTAGTGGCTGAACAAAAGGAGCTCAGTTTTCATCCATATATGTCTCACCTGGCCAATTCCAACAGTGAAATGCAAAAAAAACCTTGCCATCTAAGAAGATAAATAGACTATACCTACTGTAGACTTGCTTTGCCCACGTGTGATCATCCAGCGGAGGCAGCTTCACACACTCAGCACCACTTAATTTATAAAGCTTTCCAGTGGAGCTCAAAGTAGATTAGTATAAAAAGTGGGGAGAAAGTGAAAAACAGGAAAGAAAAAATAAGAACAAGTGTTGGGGGATGTAATCTGGAAAATGGACAATATCAAAAAAGGGCTTCTCTCAGATACTCATTCAATAAACACGAACATAGCAACTATCCTGAAGTGCAAATAACACATAGGGCAGTAGTATTTACATCCTAATGTTATTTAATAGAGATTCACATTGTCCAGTGCAAGAGGGAACAGTCAAGCTCATGATGAACAAATTTAAATGTTTTTGCTCAAACAGGCCCAAAATAATAAGAAACGTGTACATAAAATATATACATAAAAATATGTGAAAACACATTCACACTCTGGAACACATGAGAAGTTGAACAACATGTTAAGGCAACTTCCTGACCTAAAAGCTAGAAGTTCAGTGTTTCTTTTACTCTGATACCTGTAGGTATCTGAGACCAGCAATGTCATCCAAAACACAACCTCCCATCTAACAGCGGCTTGACACACTAAAGATATATAATATTTGTCATTAAATTTATTATCTCAGTGGAAACCAGTTGAGCAACTGTAACCATTAGTAACTGAGAGTTATTGCATACTACAGTAGTAAGTTTATTTTTCACTAGAGAACACAAAGAAAGGGAAGCTAAAGTACTTCTGCAACCTATCAGCAGCTAAAAAGAAAACGGCCAGCAAAACTCTCTCCATTAAGAGGGACAGAGGAAGAAAAGAGTCAAGAGTGAGACACACCCACCAGTCATTGGAGGAAAATGAGCAAAAACTGTTCAGTTGTGTGCAGGTGCTGAGGAATGAGCAACAGCATCCTTTGAAGGAGGGAAACAGAGCTCTTATTTTTGTTTGAGAAGATCTGGTATGGCCAATGATGGTAACAGGTTGAATGGTTGTATTCTCAAAGAAGTGTCAACATCTCGGAGAACCAACAAGTTGAAGAGGTACTGAAATGCATCTCAAAAGAACTGAATGTAATGATCTTGGCTAACGGTTTAATAAGGGCCTGAAGTTGTGTTCATTGTTATTATTGTCAAGCTTGGATGCAAGAAAAGCAATCAAACTGCTTTATCTAGGGAAATTGGGGTCAAGTGGAACCAAGGCACTTAAGGAATATTGGTAAAGCATCTTTCCCAAACAACTCTGAAAAACCATCTGTATGCAAGAAGGCCAGTTGAGGGTTTTGGGTTGATTTTTTTTTTTTTTTTTTTTACTTGAGAAGAGAGTCTAGGAGCTAAGGTGTCATGAAGCTTACTATTTGCATTGAAAAAGGAGAACATGTCCACCACAACACAGCTTCCAGACTTGGTGCTTAGGGCTTCAGAGAAGCAGAGACAGCACACCTTTTCATGGACAAATAGGACTGCCGAGAAGATAACGTGTTTCTGCAGCTTCAAAGACACTCCGACTAATAGCTGTCAGTGCAGGTGAAAATGCCTTCTGGGGATGAGAAATCACTCCCACTAAAGTGATTTTCCTCCTATTTCTGCCATCCCCATAAAAGACACATGTAGCCCCCCAATGCTGGCTTTGGGAAACACAACCTGAAGTGCATGCTTTCCCCATTCTTTTTCACCTGAGGTCACAAAATTGTGACTAATGACTCCAATACTACGCTGCAGATCTTGAGCCATGAACAAAATGAGAAAACCCTCACTTTACCTGCCTAGCCAATATATTTCAGACTCCTGCATAATCAGAGCTATACCTGGCTGTTGCCCAGGAGCCCTCTCAGACAGGCTGTACATTTCTGAAACGTCCTCTGCAACCACTGGTTAAAGTGGGAAGTTTCAAACTCAGAAATAGTCAATGTGGGGTTTATGATTTTATTATTTTTTTTTTTATTTTATTTTTTTTTTTAATAATATTTACCTCCTACAATTAAATGTTCATATCTTGGTATAGACTCAAATTATGGCCAGTACTGTTCTTAAGATTTCAGGAACCTCACAAAAGTCAAGGGGACTAAACAATAAAATGCGAACAGGTAAGAAGTCACTTTTACAGTCTCCCTCACCTATGAGGAAAAATATTACATACCTTAATCATTGGTACACATCTATATACTTGGTTACATTTCTTACTCACAAACCTCAAAGCCACTCTAGACCAGGGAGAGTCACTCACATTTTCTGAAAGACAACAGATTATCCTATATAGCTTGGAAGGATAAATTTTCTTATTTTATTGTATGGTTAGTACCATACAGTGAACTGACTAATCTGATAGCCTTCCGTGATGGTGTGACTGAATGGGTAGATGCAGGGAGAGCAGTGGATGTTGTCTACCTTGAATTCATCAAGGCTTTTGATACTGTCTATCATAACATCCTCGTGGGTAAGCTCAGGAAGTGTGGGTTAGAAGAGGGGACAATGAGATGGGTTGAGAACTGGCTGAACAACAGAGCTCAAAGGGTTGTGAGTGGTGGTGCAGAGTCCAGTTGGTGACCTGTAGCTAGCGGTGTTCCCCAGGGGTAAGTACTGGGTCCAGTCTTATTCAACATCTTCATCAATAGCCTGGATGAAGGTATGGAGTGTACCCTCAGTGAATTTGCTAATGATACTAAACTGGGAGCAGTGGCTGATACACTAGAAGGCTGTTCTGCCATCCAGCAAGACCTGGGCAAAGGGGAACCCAATGAAGTTCAACAAGGAGAAGTGTAGAGTCCTACACCTGGGGAGGAACACCACCATGTACTGGTACAGGTAAGGGGTAGACCTACTGGATAGCAGCTCCATGGAGAGGGACCTTGTCATCCTCGTGGACAATAAGTTATCCATGGAACATCAATGTGCCCTTTTGGCCAAGAAAGCCAATGGTGTCCTGGGGTACATAAAGATGTGTGCTGTGTACAGCAGCTCGGGGGAGGTTCTCCTCCCCCTCTGCCCTAGTGAGAGGGCATCTGGAGTGCTTATGTCCAGTTCCAGGCTCCCCCGTTCAAGAGGGAAAGGGAAATACTGGAGAGAGTCCAATGGAGGTTACAAAGATGATTAATGGAAGGGAACATCTCTCTTATGCGGAAAGGCTAAGGAACCTGGGGCAGTTTAGTCTGGAGAAGCCAGAGAGGGGATCTTATTAATGTTTACAAATATCTGCAGAGTCAGTGTCAAGTAGAAGGGGCCAGTCTCTTTTCGGTGGTGCCCTGCGATAGGACAAGAGGTAATGGTCACGAACTGGAACACAGGAAGTTCCACGTCAACACAAGAAAAAGTTCTTTCCTGTGAGGGTGATAGAGCCTGGAACAGGCTGCCCAGAGAGGCTGTGGAATCTCCTTCTCTGGAGACTTTCAAGACCCACCTGGATCTGTTCCTGTGTGGCCTGCCCTGGGTGTTCCTGCTCTGGCAGCGGGGTTGGACTTGATCTCCAGAGGTCCCTTCTAACCCCTACCATTCTATGAACATTGTCCACTCCTCCTTTACTAAGTTAATACCTGCCAGAGTCTGTTACTGGCTTTCCAGTTGAAGTCTCAATACTAAACTGGCAAATAACTGTTTATTTTTTTTGTACCACCCAAGTTAAAGGATTGTCATCTACCACACAGTATTGAGACAAAAAAAATGCTTAGAGAAATACAAATTTTGCAGTCTAAAATGAATCTAATTTTTACCTAGCAATAAATAGGAATCTTAAAGTTAGTCTACTATAGTCTGTGATATCTTGAAAACAATTTCAGAAAAATATGGTGTAATTCAACCACATACAGAGCTTGGGCACCTCACATTAGAAGTTCAACTGTGTTTCTTCAGGTCTTGCTTTGTGATGTATGACATTAACACAGCTCTTGATGTGAAAAACCTTTTAGCCTTTCATGCCATTCCACACATACATGGATTGCTGTATATTGTTACAGCTTGTCTGCGCTCTCACTTGGAGGTTACAAGACATAAACATTCCCTGGGGCTAAGTGCTTGTAATTAAATACAGTGCTGAAGAACTAATTAAAAAAATGTTTTGATGCTAGCTGCATAATACTTTATAACCTTCATAGTGGAACAGCTGTGCAGAAAATACTAAACTTGTTAACATTTTTAGGAGTCTTCCATTAATACCATGTTTACACGACTGTAGGCACTAGGGACTGGGGGAGACAGGCATTAGCTTGGGTGGCTTTTGGGCTACAGGGGTTCAATATCATCTAACCTGCCTCCAGAACCTGGGTACAGGGGAACATTGCTCTGTGCTGCTGCCTCCTGTAAGCACAGTTACCACTGCCAAGGTGGTATTTTAAATGCACTTATGGTAAACTCAGGCTCGAACGCCTTGGGTGCATAAGTTAATGAAGAGCATATAACCAGACAAAAATCTGCATCCATCTCCTGGTGAGGAGTTCCTCTTTCATGACAGCAGTGTGTTGGAGCTGCATGTACACTCTCTGACCTTTGCTCTATAGGGCCCTTAATGCAGTGGAGGTTCTCTGGATTCCACTTTGGGGCCAGCAACTAAGAGGAAAAGGATACCTTTTCTTACCCACACCAGCTCACATACCCCAGATTTAGCTATTTTCTTTTGTACCAAATCATCACACCCCAACAGTTACTGGGACTCTGCCACTCAAAGTCACGAATGGTCTCATAACAAAAATCACTCTTTACCATGAGTCTAACAGCACAATCAGTTTTCACAAACCACAGAAGTCACAAACAGATCACTGTAAGGGACAGATTACAAACAAATATTTCAACTTCACATGCACACGGAAAAAAGGGGACAAAGCAAAATCAATAGCAATATGCTTACTTATATGTGTCTTAGCCACAGGCTGCAGCACAGAATGCAATATACATAAGGTAAACATTTTCAATGCAATGCAGTTCAATAAAATGATAGATATTCTAAAAATAAAGCCTCCCCAAAGAAAGAGGAAACATAATATCTGCCCTAAAAAAAAAATCCTTGTAGCCTCAGCAATCAGTATACAATGATACATGCCTCGAAGGCTAACTTTGTAACAAAAATACCTTTTTGAAAAGAAAAAAAAGTAAAGTTTCTCATATATTGCAGTCCTGCACATATGCCAGAACCCCAGAGCTGCTCACTAGAAGGTGTGATCAGTAATGCTTGCATGGAGATGTACTTGTGGAGGGGGGCTGCATTCAGCGCTGTGTTAGCCAGAAAGCTCAGTAACCTCCGGGGGATGAAAGAGTAGATCTGAGTCCTACCAGCTCCCACATTGTGGCAATGAGCTTTGAAAGCAGAACACTGTCTTCCTCATAGCACAGTATCTTCTAAGAGTAAACAATGCAAGCATAAAGCAATGATTAACACTTTAAAACGGGGAATTTCCATTTCCAAGAACTGTGAAGAGTCCTTGTTCCTCCTGCACTTCTCACCTCTCTTCAGTGTCACCCTGGGATTAATTTCATACAACACTGCCAAGGTTTCATCCGATTACCGTATGGAAAGAAAGCACAAATCAATCCTCACTGTCTATTTGGCAATCATCTGATTCTTAAAGCAATTCCCCCAGTACTTGTGATTTGTAGGGGAGAATCTGAATTTGACAGCCAGGTCTCACAATATTGCACATAAATTAAAAATATATCATGGACTTCTCAAACAAAAATCTTCAAAACAGCTGGACGTGTTGCAACAGAACAGACCAACTCATTAGCAAGTATCTTCCTACCCAAAACTGATCTTCGTCATTATTCTAGTCAATTGGCAAGAGCCAGAAACTGGGAGGACAACAAAGTAAGGAAGCACTGGGTGTGGTTTTTTGTTTGTTTTGGAGATTTTGGGTGGTTTTTATTGTTTATAATGAGAAGATTCAATTCATTGAATTGCAACCCAGTTAAATGCAGGCGCTAAAGGTTTGGCGGAATTGCTCCTTTTTTCTCCTTGCCAGGTTGTTTGCTTTAATCCAGCCACCAGTGACTTCCACAGCCTAATGATGCCTTGAAGAACCAAGAAAAAAAAAAGGCAATAACATGGCCCAGGGTTCATGAACATTGTCTTAAGTCATTAATAGAAATGAAAAATCATTTAGAAAAACAATAGATCTCCAACAAAAGTAGAGAAGGCCAATTCTTCATATGACTATTTTGCAAGAAGAAGTATTTTTGTAGCCACTAGATCTTTATTGCAAACTAACATATGTTGGTTGAGTCACCATCCCTGCAGGTATTTAAGAAATGGGTAGACCGGGTGCTTCAAGACATGGTCTAGTGGCAGGCATGTAGGGGGTTATTTTGTGTTTTTGAAGTCATGTTTGATCAGGGTATTTGGGGGGGGGGGGGTTAGGTTTTTTTTTTTTTTTTTTTTTTTGTGGGTGT
>JAAGNO010022396.1:118672-141513 GCA_033439905.1 Ceryle rudis
TATTGCAAACTAACATATGTTGGTTGAGTCACCATCCCTGCAGGTATTTAAGAAATGGGTAGACCTGGTGCTTCAGGACATGGTCTAGTGGCAGGCATGTAGGGGGTTATTTTGTGGTTTTGAAGTCATGTTTGATCAGGGTATTTAGGTATGGGGGGGGTGTGGGGGGGAGGTGTTAGATTTTTTTTTTGTTTGTTTGTTATGGGTATGGTTGGACTCTGATGTAGGAGGTCCTTTCCAACAATGAATATTCTGTGATTTTGGAATGGTAAAAATTTCTTGAACCTCAAATGACAGAGTACCATTTTTCATTATGTTAATTTAAGTGGTAAAAGGATTTCCTGACTCTAACTGATGGTCCCTCCTGGGGCTTAATTGACATGAGTTTGTCTCTCTAAACCTGCACTGTTAATCAGCTCCTTACCCACTTCGAAAAATGTTTGCAGCTGAAGTGTCAGTAGGGGTTACAGACAGACAACATTGATTCTAAGTGAGGGTACTTTTGAGCACTCTACTTGTGTTAGTTCATTAAACTGATATTTTCCTAATCTCACTCTAAAGTAGAAAGATAGTCTCTTGGATTCATTTACTGCTGGAATTATTTTTTTCCTTTTGTTGTTTTGTAAGCATTTCATTTAGATCTTAAGTGTTTCCTTTTATCTATTGCAAATCACTAGGCTTACATAAATAGATGTTAAATACTGTTTGAAAACATATAGAATTAGCTATCAAGCTATCTTATTTCCCAATGAAGGAGTCATCCTTTGAGTGCTATGCTCACAGTATTCCTGTAGTGAAACTATATTTAAGAAATACAAGAAAAAATGTTGCAGAATATTTGTCCAAACACTTTCTTCCCATACAGCACCAGTTTGAATATTTTCTGAAGTTTCTGTGAACTATTAAACTACACTAATATTGAGTTATCCCAGCACTTTGTTATAAGATATCTGCATTTGGAGTAGAAAGTCCTTTTAAAAAAAATGGTTACTATCCAAATTGGACTATAGCCAGTCCTTTCTCCTGTAGCAGCTACCAGTGTTATTTCTAACTTCTCATTTTTAGGACAACTCCTACTTCCATCAGTTTTCCAATTTCTTAAGAAACCCTTTGTGTATACTCCCACTATAAGCCATTACCTATTAAAAATAATGGTACAATTATTATAAACACCCAAGATAGGAATTCAGATTTATCACCTATCTATCATGTATATTAAGTGACTTCATAGCATTGTTTCCTCAATGGAAATTTGTGCGTCAAGGTATCACTTGGATTTCCTTTGCTGATTATAGTCTTTGTTTGTTAACAGTATCAAAAAAAATGGTTTAAAACAGTTTTAAAGAGTAAAAAGGGTGATTTATGAAGCATCACCAATTATCATACTCCCCATTGCTGATGGCAGGGATGCTTGAAAGAGATAGGATCTGCTGAGGAATGGCACTGCTGGTGACTTACACCAAGGCAGACAGCCCACTCTACAGGTTAGAGGGATTCTTTCTCTTCAGAGTTTAATCCTGAAAAGGTGTCTGAGAAGATACAGTAAAACAACTACAAGTAACCTTAAATTGAAGTTATGCAGAACTAACCCATAAGATATTTTGGGGATGTGACTTTTCCTCTTGTCCTAAGACCATGCTCCCAGCTTTTGGGACTTAAGTACAGCACCGCTCTCCTCCAGCCCCAGCAAAACCAATCCTGCTTGACTGATCTACATTCAGCGCTGATGTAAAGAGCATTTTACTAACCCTTCTCTATGAAGCCCTCCCTAAAAGCATCAAACAAGTTGTTTATCTACTTTCACAGCCCTTAGCAAAAGAACATCTGGTCTAACAGCCTTTGCCCGTTCACTCCACAACACTGGCTTCCATCACTCAGGTTTGTCAAACAAGCACCTTTGTGCTATCTTTTAGTCTTGGGAGGAACACTTTAGAAAGAACTGTAAAGGTTCTTCATTATTTCCCTTCAAAACTCCTCATAACTCATCTGTTGTGAAGCACTTTGGAACAGTTACTGTATTTTGGAGCGGGTTTTGCCCTGTGTTCATACAATGCTCGTTATAAGGTCATAGAAGTTATAGACAAGCTGATAATAAAGATAATATTTGGTAGGTTCACAAAAATGCTGAACTACCTCCAATTTCATAATAGCTACCTGAGTGAGAAACACACAGCAGTAAACATGGCTAAATCCATTTTTATAGACACATATATAAATTATTGGGATAAACTCATCAAAAACACAGCAGGTTAACTGGTATACTAAGTGAAAAAATCTGATGACATCCTAAATACAGCAATACAAGCACAGCCTTTAAATTGTTAAATTTGGACAGGGGAAATTATGTACATAAAAATAAGCACAGGATGCATACTGAATAATTTATTTCAGTTCAAGTTTTTGTTTCCTAAGAAGTCAAAGCTTGTGGGTCGCTTTGAATTTACTAGTCATAATGGGCCAATTTATACAAGCACATTGCAAGTCTCCAGAACCATTTTTCACATCATTCGTTTAACATCTTTCTTTGACGGCTGTATTGTTTAGTTGGTCATATGTCAAAAGGTTCTACATGCTGTCAGGATATTTTCTTAAAGTTACACTAAGGAAAAGAAAGATCGAAAAGATTAAAGCAGGCTCATGAAAACTTTAAATCGTAAACCATTCCACAACACATAAATCACACAATTGTTCAGATACCAGCACTCAGTGCACGATGGTGTACATCTGTTAGGCAAGCAGCTATCAGAGCCATTTCATATTTCTTCAGTTTTGCTGTATTTGCCTACTCGATGCTCTGTCCAGTGTTGTTTATTTCTTCTCTTCTGTGAAATGTGGTATCAAATACATAACAGTTCACAGTTACATCAGATCAGCTGTGTGCACTGAGCCACAAAACACTGAGAAATAATAATTAACTGCTCTTAAGAACAACAGTTAAAAAGGAAATTCCAGACTGGATAGTGAAAGGCTCATGCGCTTACCTTAGCAAGGTACAGTCACGTAGTGAAAGCTGCCATTTCAAGGTTCAAGCCCAAGTGATTTATGCCAATGCCCCAATACGTTTTGCTACTAACTTAAACAAGAATCTTTCCCTTCAAAGCATTAACAGTTGGACTTGATCATCTTGAACATCTCTTCAAACAGAAATATTTCTATAATTCCCTGGTATACACTGCTTCTATGCTGAGATGTTGGATATTGAGATACCACTATCCAACACACACTGTATTTTACAGTAATTAAATACATTGATAGGCTCCAGCACAAGCATCTCTTGAGTAGCTCAGTAGATGAGTGGTCCAGCCTTGCAGAGTGGTCACCCTGGCTGTGTTACCAGAGCTGAAACACAAAAATCATTTCATCCAAAGAGTGTAGCAAGTAGAAATGCCTGCAGCAACTAAGAGCATGTTATAGCTGAAAACAAAGCTCTACAGTCAACTCTGACAAATTCCTCAAAATGCTTTTTTCCAAGTAGATTGCCTAAATTATTTATGGCTCTAGAAGAGTGGATGTGTGGCACATTTACCAGCAATTAGCTCAGGAATCAAAGAAGGTTTTCTGAAGCCCTTTGGGAAGCTCAGCGATGAAGCATTTTCCCTGGTACCCTGATATTGTTGAGTTTAAAGGGCTATACTGTAGTCACTAGAAAGTACTTCTTCCATTCCTGTGTTTGTGATATCAGCTCCTGAAGGAGCTTCACATTAAGGAGGATCTATTACAAGTCCTATAACCACAATACTCAGATATTGCGTCCCTCATTGCCTAGGTACCCAGACACTCCAAAATTTAACAAGCCTTAGCAAGGCTTGGATAAAGGAAAACACACTTATAAAGTCCAAAAACCAAAAGGATTAGAAGGATGCAAGTGGGAAATACAGCAAGTCTCATTTAATACACTTACTCCAAGGTTAAGCAAAAGGGACCTTTTCTGTTCTGGATTTAGCAGCCAAGCTTTAGACTCCTATTAAATCTAAGTAGGCAGAAGCCAAGTTTTAATCCATATACCTATCCCCAGGATTGCTTTCACAGGCACAAATCTTAGGTGTGGGGGGGGGGGGTGGTTCAAATTTGCTGTTTGCTTGGGGATCATTCACACCCCACTTGTGACTTGTTCACCCTTGGACTTGTTCAGAAAGGTATTTTTCCTTCTAAACATCACCTATTTGGGAATACAAGTTTCACCCAGGGTGCTCTCACCTCTTAATGCCATGTGCAAACCTAAATGTTAGATGTTTCCGGTCAGCCAGGGACATAGAACATATAAATATACAAACAATCACACTTTAGAAATTTATAAACTTTAAGCCCATTTATAAAATTAATAATTCTTGATTAATCACTTTTGCAAAAAATGGCTGATGCATAACCTTTTTCCTTGGATGTTACTAAAGAATTTAGTTATTGCAAGAAACCCAGAACGTGTAATAAAGTTCATAGTGGTAAGACATAAAGAGTTTTGACAGAATGGTAGTGTTTGCTAATTTACATGCCATGAGCAACTCTAGCAGGCATTGGGGATCTTTTTATGCTAATAAGATCTTTTGGGTAGACCAAAATAGGATTCCAGATAAAAATCTAACCGCCTGTAACAGTCTGTAGTAAACATCAAAAATAAAACTACAGAGAAGAGGAGCAAGAAATCCTTAAGCAAATTTGAGTGTTATTAGTGTATAAAACCCCCCAAACCTCTGACTTCATGCATTTGTATATTCATATCACAGATGTATCATGCAGTAGTAAACCATGTATACAAGCTATCCATTCTTGATACAGAATGGATTTCTGTAGGAAATTGGCTCATTTTAAGGAAGCCATTTCACCATGTAGCTCTAACATGCAATATGTGATTTATTAAGTCGAGGAAAGTTCCAGCTCAACATGAGGAGAAACTTCTTCACTGTGAGAATGACAGAGCACTGGAACAGGCTGCCCAGAGAGGTTGTGGAGTCTCCTCTGAAGACTTTCAAAACCCTCCTGGATCTGTTCCTGTGTGGCCTGCCCTGTGTAACCCTGCTCTGGCAGGGGGTTGGACTCAACCTCCAGAGGTCCCTTCCAACCCCTACCATTCTATGATTCTATGAAAGTGTGTGCACGTTTCTATTGGCCACTAGCCTGTTATTGTGAAATACACAGATCTAAGCTGCTTTTTTTAGACATGCAAGTTTCTGCTAGAAGAGTTCGTTTATCAACTGGCTGGTCCAATTAATTTTCTCTTTCTGCTCAGGTACTGTAGTTGTCACAACTCAGTAATTAGGTCTATTCAAACAGACTTGCTCTAAGTCAGCATTTTCCAAATCACAAAGTTGGTTTGACAATCAAAACTTTCTCAAGATGAACACTTCAGGCTTATACAAGTTACTAGTCAAACACCCAGGCTTGGTTCACTGAGCATACTAGTGGCATGTAATTGTAGCCTTGTGGGGGCATTTCAAGCCTATCTTGACATAATCAATAAACTATTCTCCACGGAGAACAAGTAGAATATTGGAAATTAACATCTGTGTCACCAAGTCAAATGCATGCTTCCCCCCCCATTTGCTGTGCTGCATACATTTTCACAAAGACTTACTGCCCCTGAAGCTATGCTAATAAGAGGCAAATAAACCCTTACCAATCAGCCCATGTTACCAGCACGCTCAGAGAGAAGTTTGCTCTTTCTGAAGAGGTGATGCTTTTATTAGAGACTGATTATAAAGTCAAGGAATGGTTTTCCCTGTGCAGTTTCACAGCTACTCACCCAGGCTGTCCCTGTATCTCTTCTGCAAATTCACCCTCACCGTATTTTCTTAGAGTCAAACTAGATAATACCACTCCTGATTAACTGTTCTATCCTTCAGAGGCAACACCTATCATCTTCTAGATATTTATAGGAAACCAGTCTTTTGGGGGGATTTAATGATACTTAGTAGGAACTCTTATCTCTTTTGACCCACCCCTCCTCCTCCCTCCCTGGTTTTATCTGCATTTCCACACAGGTAAATGATAGTGCCGTGCTTCAGTAGATATCACATAATTTCTGGTTCAAAAGAATCCCCTTAAATTTAAAAACCCACAGAGAAAAACTGAGAGCTAACGTTAAGGGCTCTGTACTAAGCTTTCCATACACAATTACTATGAAGCATTGTGGGACAAAAGAGCATCCTTGCTAAACACTGCTTCCAAACTGTCTCATCACATCATTATATTGCAGCTTTTTTAAATATAATGAGTAAATTCTTAACACCATACCCTTTTGCCTTTTTCTTATATTTTGAAAATAAGAGCTGCAATCATCTTTTCTGATAACATTAGGAGTTGCCCATATAAAATGCTAGCAAGGAAGACTCAAACTTTATGGATTAAAGGTGGGGGGCAGGCAGGAAAGTGTGAATTCTTGACCCTTCCAGAGGGTCTACCAAGTGAGGTTAACCCCAGCTCCTCAATAAGCCAAATCCTGGTAAACACAGGTACAACCATTTTGTAAAGTGGACATGAATAAAGAATCTTTTTTTTTTATTGTCAGCCAGTTGAAAGCAAAGAGAAGAATCACCCCTTGCAGCCTGCAAGTTCATATGGTAGTACTTTGAAACCAGCACTGAATAATACGTATTTGGACTGTCAGCAAGATTTACCTTACATCAGCAATCATTCCTGCTGTTACACTGGCAGGAATATCACTTGTTAAAACACCACCCCTTTTCTGCACTCCTGGAAAACAGATTAACATCTAGGTTAAAATTTCTTGGGCTTACGAGTCCTCTATCTAGGAAAAAAAAAAAAAAAAAAAAAAAAAAAGAGAGAGGCTGCACAGCCTTCTAAGACCTAGATTAAAAACAAACCTAAAGAAACAGTGAAACTACTTCACAAAACACAGCAGGCTCACCACTGCCATGGAAGGAGACCTTGGATGCTCTGTTTAAGCCTTGAGTTGATTACTGCTCACACAAAAGGTTCACACTGGGGAAAACTACTTTGCTTTAATATTAAGTTGCTGTTGGGCATCTCTACAATACTATGCTATGTCTGCAGTGCCTCCAATAAATACAGTAAAAAATAGCAATCCATTGCCATGCTACTCTATGACCTCATACAGGTATCAGGTGGAAGAAAAAACACCAGAATCTTAGAAATGGGGAAAGCAATGGAAGAAGGAGGGGAGGAAGCAACTCTAAGCATGTAGAGACAATTAAAGGAAATTACAGAGAGAAAAAGAAAAAAAATCAATGTGGATTAAAAAAAATAATCAAGGAATTATTATTAGGGACACCTAGGCTGAGTGAAGAAAGGTAGAGTGGCTGGTTTTAGCTTCCCTAAGGTGCTCTGTATCTTAAAACATACTAAAGAGTCAGAGGAGCTGAAATGAATCAATTGCCTTTTAGTCACAAGCAGCCACCCCAATGACTCTACAAGAGAGAGACATACCACCCGACTTTCTTCCCCAGTCTAACCAGACTGTCATCCCACTTAATTAGTTTATGCTGTATCTGTGTGTCTATTTACAGAGTGAGATTTTCATGGTGCTAAGCCACAAACATTGTGGAGAAGAGTTTCTGCCTGTTCATAAACAACATGCCATAGCTAAATAGGTGTCAAGGTTGCACTTCAACTGAGTGTCAATAGCTGACACTGAGCTGTGGTAATAGAGGCAGAATTGCATAAAGGAAGTTCTCCTCACTCTTAAATTAAATTATTTCACCTTTGTCTTAGTCAAGGTTTTCTCCTTTATAAAATGAAAAGAAAGCCTCAGAGTTCTGACTCATCTGACAACTGATGAGGAAAATATGAATGTGTTGGACTGAGGAGAAGGTGGCTTGTAACTCTGGCTCTGTCCCAAAAGTACAGTCTGGAGCAGGCTCCGCTTCCCCTTGTGCTTTTAGCGAGCTGACTCTCCTAACACGTCCCAGACCAAGCAGCCATTCTGCAGCTATATATAAAGTACTCACTAAAACTTCAAACTCAGTCTGCAAATACAGTGCTTGGTAAAGCCAGTTATCCCACATCTTTATATTTATATAACAAACAAAATCTAGAATAACATCCCAGGAAGAGTCTGAAAAATCATGGCATCTATCCTAAAAATGCACCAAACCTCTCAAAAATACCAGCAAGGATTGTATTCCAACTTAACATAAAACTGCTGTACTTTTCACACTTTTTTTTTTTTTAAGCGAACACTTATAATATTTCCCATCATTTTTCTTTTAGGGTGTCCTTGGAAAGCAACATTTGTTAATTATGCTTCTGTTGTTTTATATTTTCTATGTTGTTCAGCTTCCTTTGTCTGAGCCAGGTGTCTACATGAAGGGAACACGTCTTCAAAAGCAGTTAATACCTCAGAGCTTCACTTGATGAAGGCACTAGCATTTCTGGAAATCTGGTCTCCTTAGTCTTGTAGTTTTACTATTATTGCATTTAAAAATAAACTAAAACAAATAATGAAGGCAGTCAAAAAATACTAATACCTGCAGAAAACCTGCCAGTGTGACCAGGGGCATCCTGGAGACTCTTCATGAAGACAGTCTCTCCATTTCTTCCTCACCCATGCCCCAGGTGCACTGTCACAGTTTACAAGAACCATGCAGAGAGCTTGGAAGAAAGCCTGCACCAAATGCTTTAAGATGCAGCAGGTATTTCTAAGTGAGGTACCTGTAACTAAGTGGACCAGCAAGAAAGAAACCTTGAAATATTCACATTTCATTTGGCAGGTTCTTGCCTGTACAGTAAGAAATAAATTTGGAACTATTTAAAGTATAAAAATGCTTATTTGTTTTAAGGATTAATCAGGAATTTCAAGGAGCTTTTAAAGGGTTTAAGAATTCTTCCAGCACCACGGGGAAACCAATAATTAGCTTTTCTCAGCCTACCTGTACTTCTGAGCACTAGAAAATTAAGTATGTTCCATATGCCTACCCCCATGGAGGAGGCAAAGTTTATCTTTATAACTGTAAGCCAAGTCCAAGTTCAGCTAGCCAGGCTGCAAGTGGCTGTGGACTTCTGCTAACGTTAAGAAAGGTAGAGGCATTCATTTGGGAGAAGAAACAAACAACTGTGAGATACACAGATAACCCAAGAGATTCTTAAATTCAGATACTTTGTTGCACAAACTGCCCTTGTTGCCTTAATCCAGCTAAACCAAGGTTTATAACAAACAAGCAGCCATGAACACTTTCTATGCTAAATGAAAACACAACCCAATGCGTAGGTGTCTAATCTGAAAGCTTTTGCTTTTTTTTTTTTTTAAAGCATCTTTAAAGGTAACATCAGGATCAGTGGGAGGCAACACAAGCATCAGTGAAGCAGTATCTGCAGAGGTTTGCTTGGGTGAATTCATTATTGCTTTCGAACCGAGCACTTTCCTCAGGAAAATTTTTGTCCATTGGAGTTTTTGATTTAAACACCCTTAGCTGATGCATCTTCTTCTTAAATCTCTCTTTCTTAAAAGTACCTCTGGCAAAAAGTAGAGGATAAATGAACAGCAGAACCAAGTAACCAAGGATTTACATGCAGTTGATGTCTGTGTGCCCACTGAGACCCAGCTGCACCCACAGGAGCCAAGGACAGGACAAAATTGAACACAACCTTGACTGTAATGTCCTCCAGCAACCATAATTTGGAGGAGAGCCTGCCTTAGGACAAGGGGAAAACAAAACAAAACACTAAGAGAGCTGTATTGCCAGTTTTCCTAAGTTAAAACAAAACCTGTGCAGCTTTTCCCCAGGAATCCAGCCACGTGCACATACCTGCTTCCTTCTCACCCCAGGCCTGCTGCCATCCCTCTTCTCAGACATCTTCGCCATGTGTTTTCCCTTGCTCTTAAATGCTCTTCCTTGCAATTAGACAGGTAATTCCTCCCACCTACGCTACATAGCAGCCTGGCTCACCCTCACCAGGCCCATAACATTAATACACACTAAAAGATGGCATCTAACGCAGGCTGTCACTGCTTGCACACTGAATGCAGGCTGGAAAGGTGAGACAGACCAAATGAAAACATTAAATATTTTCAGTCATGAGTATAAAGTAATGGACAGAGTCTTGGATAAATAAAGCTAATGGGAAAAAACAAACAACAAATATATACTGGAAATTTCTGAACTGTGTTACGTAAGCTGTGTAAATGCATCGAGATGAATCATAGCATGGTAGGGGTTCAAAGGGACCTCTGGGGATCATCTTGTCTGACAAACCTCCCTTCTAAAGCAGGGTCACCAAAAGCAGGTTGCTCAGGTTCATGTGCAGGAGGGTCTTGAAAGTCTCCAGAGAAGGAAACTCCACAACCTCTCTGCGCAGCCTGGGCCACGACTTTGGCACCCTCAAAGTAGTTTTTCCTTACATGAAGCAGATGAACTTTCTAACTGGGCCATTTGTGAAGCCAGGGTAGATATGCAGATGCCAGTAGTTGATGAGACCTGATTACTGGTAGTAGTAAACTGTAGTTTACTGGATTTAAACAGTAGTAACTGGATTTATCCCAGCAGCCAGGTTGTGGTGTCCATCCAATGCACTGAGAATTCACCCAGACCACAGAGTTTCTGGCTGTTTGCCATGCAATGCCTGAGCCTGGGTGGTTTTGAAAATAGTGTCCACATAGTAGGGGAAACTGAGCTGCAAGTGGTGTATTAGAGGAACTTGGGCGCCCAACAGTCAAGGTCGTCAGGGCTGTCCTGGCTGCTGTCTGTCATTGCAGCACCTCATGGGAATCCGGAGCAGCAGTCTGTCCCCTCCATCCTCATCAGGGGCAATTTTGAAGGCAGATATTTACATTGTGAAATCCTGTCAAGTCCTGAGTGACTCTGTGACATCCAGCGTACTCTTGAAGATGAAATAGGAGTTTGCTTTCTGCCAGTGAGAGCATTGTGCAAGTCATAGTCATGGGAAGTCCCCACTCCTGGCCACTGACTCTGGTGATGGAGAGTCTGGATCTCTGCAGAGGGGCTGACCCAAAGCCCATCCAGCCTGTTTCTGGACACCTGGCTTTGCAGAGCAGAACTATATAGATTAAGTTTGACAAAAAGCAGAGGCAAGAACAGAAAGGGAAAGAGTTTATGTGACTAAGCTGAGTGTGAACACCAGAGAGGTTGAACCTAAATATCAATATAACCTACTTCCTTCCAAGAATGTATTTCTTGGCCACTGACTGATCAGTTAATCCTCTTTTTTATTCTCCTACCTTCAGTAAAACTCCCAAGTTATTACAGGTGATATCCAGGGACACAATATTCACAGCTCCACTGTAGTGTGTTTTACTGCTCCCAATAAAATCTGTACGAAGTTTACAGACTGAACTTGAATTGTGCCCTTACTGGAAGAAGCTTGAACCCCTTGGTTCTGCATTTTCACCCCACAAGATGAAGATTATCCTCAAAACCATCTGAATGATAAACGAATCCTTTGTATAATTTCTCTTCTGTCTCCTTTTCGTAAATTCTCTCTTATTTTTCTTTCTCAAGGTCCTGAGCCTTGTTTTTTATATATCTTTCAAAAAGTTCAGTATATGCATATACCTCAGTATGGGCCTATCTTGAATTGCTAATATCATATGCTGTACTTGCTTCCCATCTTGCCGGAGTGAACGTGGTAAAAGAACAGAATGCTTTTCTCCGAGATGCCATGTAACATAAGATATGCAAATTGTCTCTGATTGGGAAGAAGAGATTATTTTTCCTGTCAAATACATATGCTTTATGTACACTGCTTGTTAGAACAATGTTCAACAAACATTCGACTTGTAAAGGCTAGAATGTTCCAAAAAACAAGTTTTGCATGTGAAATCTTCATCAATAATAAGAAAAATGAAAGTGCTACACAGCCTATTCTGTTATCAGGGCTAAACATGGGTAACAAGAAGGATCTTAGAGAATGTGAGCAATGGAGGCTGCCAAGTTTGTCTATACAGTGTTGGTTTTGTCAGGTTTTTTTAATTGACCTGCTTGGTGGGGTAAGGGAGGGGGGAAAATGTACAGCAGCGGCGCCAGCTCTGGTGCCAGCGCTAAGAGGAGGGAGGAACTGTTGTCGGGACGCGGTGGCTCTGTGCGAGCTCTGTGATATCCATAGGATTTAGCCAATCTGTTCCTGCAGATGTCAGTTTTATGCATGATTTACCTGGCTTGATGCGGCTCCTGCTCCTGCTCCAGCACTGCCAACTCGCAGGTTGGAAAGCTGCGGAGCCCCGCGGCCGCTGCACTGCCAGGGCTGCACAGATCATCTCTTCAGCCCTCTGCTGCCCCAGAAAAGGGAGGATAAGGCCTCTGTGATTTTGGTTTGCTCTGCTTTAGGGTTTTTCCTGAGCTTTTCTCTATAGTTCTAAGTATTTGCAGCAGTATTATTTTTTCTTATTTTCTTTTTCTTTTCCTTTTTTTTTTTTCTCTCCAGATGGGCTTCTACTAAGGATTGCACGTAAACAAAGGAAAACAGACGCAAAAAAAGGCTTTTTGAGCCAGACACTGGGACAGCACATACACTTGTCATCCCTCCATGAAGTATTGGCTATTAAAGATGTAATATTTCCACTATATCTCAATTGCAGTATAACAAGACTGACTCTGAGTGAGTGTATGCAGCTGACCTTCTGTGAGCATTTTCAATACACTTCAAAATATCATATTATTTACCAGTTGTGGGAAAGTGTTCTTTAGTAAGTAGTACAAAGCAATCACAGTGGCTTTGGAGATTTTAAAGATTTCCTAAGGAGCCACTAGTGTCTGTAAGATGCCCTTGGGGCTTCTGTTTTGCACTGTGATTGTGCAGTGTTTTATTTCTGTCATAAAATGCATACAAAGGGAAAAGGAAAGAAGTAATCTTTTACAGCTGGAAAGCAAATTACAGGACTCTCTCATAATAAGGAGAGATTTTCCCCAAAGTGACACAGTGGGACATTAAAGCTTTGAATTTGATCCTACCTAAATGAACAGGAAAAAAATCCATTGACTTTAGTGGTAGAGGATCAAACTCCGAAGGAGCTATTTAAAATGTTATGTAGGTGATTTATGAGTGCAGTTTTATATATGTTCATTAAGGGTCTTTTTATTCCCTCCCCCTCTGGAAATGCTGTAGAAATATTATCAAATTCTGTGATTACAGCTGCATGCTGATCTTGCAATGGTGTCTCTATGCACAGCATTCCCGTTGAGGTACTTACTCAGATGGGCTTTGTATTAACACGGATTCACAAATAAGGACTCGTTATCTCTACTGTTGGCAATTGTCAGTACACACTAAAGAATTTATACCATCGATGCAATCAGCAAATAAATACTACACTTCAGTGCAGTCAGTGTGTCGGTACATTCATGATACAAGCATTACCAGCAATTTGAGTTCCAAGCAGTTTCCAATCTAATCTAACTTTTAACAGTACTGCTAGAAAAGAAAGAACAAAAATGGTGAGAAAGCAGATTTAATGCTACATGCACCTTACTACATTGGTGTGAATCACATTTAGGAAATTTGGCTTCTGTGGCCAATTTTACAGAAAACAGCATTTTCTATTTTGCCGCTCCACAGATACGGTGTTGGACCTGATGATCTTAAAGATCTTTTCTGACCGAAATGATTCTGTAATTCTATGGTTCTGTCTGGAACACCTAGAAATGAGATCAACTTGGGAGGAAATACAAATTTTGCAATGATTATTTTAAGTATGAAAATGAGTATAGTTTAATACAGTTCAATCACAAACTGGTTGTGTTCCATCTAACTTCACCTTTTTTATCTGCACTGAACTGTGAAGTTGCTTGCAAGACATCTGCCTCTGGGTTATACTTAGAAGCATATTGGAGAGAAGGAATTACAGTTTATGAGGTCCAGTATTTAATTCTCATTGCAGTCAAACTGATGTCCTGAAGGGACCTGGGTTTGGCTCAATGCTTCTTTAGCAATCGGATAGTTAATGAATCGCCAAGCTAAAGTTCAGCTCCTTGGATTATTTTGGAAAGCCACAAATGTTTCTTCGTAAGGCCTGATCCAACAACTGCTAGTGTCCATCTTCTCAATCACTACAACAGACTTTAGAAAATGTTTAGTGAAGAGTCAGAAAGTGATATGAGATCAATCACACATTTGGTTGCTAACTGTTGAAAGATGAAATGAACTAAAACTGAGCTAATGGCTTGCCTTGAGAGATTCTTATAGAATAAGATTATCCTTAAATAAAAGCTGACAAGAATAAGCCTTCCAATTTTGTGATAGTTGCTCAAGTCAGCAGAGTAGCTTTGCTTTTCCCACAAATATACATTTAATTAACTTATGTAGGGCATAAAATTGCAATATGGGATAAACTGGGCAGCTTCAGGACAACAACTGATGAAGCTAACTAAACTTTGAAAGATAAAAAACAAAAATAGCCTTTTACAAGTAGTCTCTTGAACATCCAAAGTAGATAATGATTTTGTAATTCAGTTTCTTAACAAAATCCTTGCTAATACTTACATTCCTGTGAAGTCAGAAGTGCTGCTTTCATACAGGCAAGCAAGTCCAGACTGCCCAAATCTGAGATGAGCCCTCCCAAACCATATCCAGTACGATCCCAAAGCAGCTGCAGTACCTGTTTGACTCCTGGAAATTGCTTTATCACTCAACTTTGCTCTCTGTTGTTTCCTTTATGCAGCTGTGTGCATGTCACTGCCATTCTGGTGTTAGGCTCACATTTTTTTTCTCTCTCCTAGTTACTTGTATGTTAGCTCAGTGCTTTGAATCACTGTTCATGAGTTCCCATATCATTTTAAAAAGAAACTAAGGGCTGTGGCTTCACACAAGCTAATGCACTGTGATGTTTTCCTGCTGCCAGGTGGGAAGCCTTATCTACTGTCCCTTTCCAGCCCCTATGGTCCCTCATTTCTTCTGCCAGCTCTGCTCTCACTGGGCTTGTCTGTGAGCCCAGACATCTGTATCACCTAGCAGAAATGTATCTTTTTGCTGGGAGCATATTCCACCAGCTTATGTAGTTGTGATAGCTCACAGAGGGATCTGATGGGCAGAAAAGCTGGTGCAAAATACATGGTTGTGGCATGCCACAGGGAGCAGAGGTCTGGAAGAGTGGGGTCTCCCCGCTGCAGTGGCAATAAGCTCTTATGTCAGCTGGCTGCCTCGTGGAAATGCACCCACAGACATCTAATTGGTACAGTAAGATCTTTGTCTACTCCTCTCTAAAGCAGTGTTTTGTTAGGGTTGAAAACAGCCAGCACAAGAGAGCAGGCTGAAACTGATACACTTAGACTAAAGCTGCCAAGAGGGAGAAGCAGCACATCCTAAGGCACAGCCACTCAGGACTCTGTTCAGCAAGAGCCTCCTGTTTGGTATCATTAATGTCACACACTCATCTGCAGATACCTCAGCTGGATTCCTCAGAGAACAGAGCAAAAGCTCACATTATTATTTTTGTTGAAACCACATACTGAGGCTAGAATGAGACACCTTCCTGAAGAAAGCTGTGGCTACGGCCCTTCCCCAAAATACAGAAGACACATCCCAGTCCTGATGCCGTTCATTTTAAACACCTCCACAGCAGCATATAGCCTGGCCTCTCCTTGGCTATTACAGCTCCATCTCCCAGTTTAGTCCCAAACATGAACCTCTGCTCCAGGGGAACGATTATACAGTTTACATGAAACTCCTCTGCATAAATGGCTGGTCTTTGAGGCAAGGACTACACTCCAAGGTCCATTGCTCCTTAGCATCCAAGCCACAAGCCTACTAAAGCTTCTTTCGTTCTTTTTTTACCCTTCTCCCAGTACACCTTGAAGCACTCTATGCACAGCGAAGCATCTTGAGAAAGAGAGACAATAGTTCGTTCAGTCTGCATAGTCTGTAGGCTGGTGGCTGGTACTCTGCACAAAGAGGTAGGTTCAGCTCTCTCCAGGCAAAGTTGGGGATTCAGCATGTTGCTTTCACCTCAGGCAAGTGCTCTCCATGATAAACAATGAAGAAGCAGTGATATAATACCACCTACTCAAAAAGAACATAGTCATATTTTATACGAAGCTTAGTTTTCCACAGAGCATTGCAGGAAATGTAAGGGTGTGATGGGCATGAGGGCAAGTTATAGCTCAGCTGAGATTAAATTTCTGCAGCCAGTCCTGGTGTAAAAGGAGAAAAGGAGAAGGCTGTAAAAGTTGTACATTGCCACATGGTATTCTGGGGCAAATATCTCGCCGAAATGGCTGCAGTAATTTCTGGAAAGTTATTGCGCTCAGGTAATTATTAACAACTTCAGCTTTGATTGCTTGTTATGTTTTCTGTTCAGTAATTTGAAGTTGTAAGTCACTGTTTAAGCCCCTAAAAATGAAGTGATCATTAAGTAATTAAGAGTAGAGTATTCTCAGTGATATCTGATCCTCTGAGACATTGGAAGAGTAACTTATACCATGTAACATCTATTTAATGATCTCTGTGGAGATTGCAGGCGAGTAGTTGACTTTTTTTAGGCAGACCTTAGATTCAGTTCAAACTGGGAATACCATGTTCACAAGAAGTGTGATGGCCTGAAATCTAAATAGCTTTTACTCAGATTTATAATTTTTTTTAATTTTTTTCTTTCTGTGAACACAACCAGTATCAGTGGAAGTTAGCTGAACTGGACCACAGTTTTACCCAGAAACAATCCAAAATGCTGTCTTTTGAATACATACAGGAGTCGGAAGAGTAATAACCAGTCAGTACAATTGCTCTGGACTAAGCAATAGGTTCACCTTTCTGAAAATGCATTATTTCAGTTTGAGATTGGACTTCTCATCAGAGCAGACCAAACAAGCATTTAGATCTAAGTTTGATACTGTAAGACCTAAGGGGAAAAAAAAGAAAAAAAGAAAAAAAAGTTGCCTAACAACAGAATTTAAAAAACTCAAACCAGAATCAAAACTAAGAGTTGAGATATCTAAAGCCCCTAAGAGTAATCTGGAAAACTTTTGTATTGTGTGGGGCATTACCAGGAGCTACCTATTAGGAAATGCTAAACACAAAACTGTATTGGAAATCTCAGTCCTCTCTGGAGATTAAATGCCACTCTGAATCATGTTGGAAAAAAGGCACTCCCATTCCCTCCAGGCTCTACAGTCTGCAGTATATTCCCAAGGGTTTAAATCAAAAGTTAAAAAAGTTTAACTTTGCAGAAGTCCCAGCTTCAGTGCAAAAGCCTAGCATAAGTACCGTGACTCAACATCCTGGTCTGGATGAGCAGATAAAACATGCATTTTTCTCCTCAGAGTACATTACAGATAGTCAGTACTTGCAGAGCTGTGGCCACTGTATGGCAAAGGATGCAGGAGCTGAGGAGTCAGAAAGAATTAGAAATATGGGATACATAACTCAAGCTGAAGCAGATACTCTGCCTGTCCAGAAGCAGGAAAGCTGGGTTCAAGTCCATGCTTGAGACAGTAGTTTGTGCATTCCTCTTCATTATGATGATTGGATGCAGAAAGAAAATAATGTTGGGGGTTGGAACACAGGACTCACTGTCTATGCTGAGCCCTCCTGCTTCTCAACATCCGTTCAGGTCATGCATCACCTTACTAACTTTGGAAACCTGGATTTGGAGCAACAGGGTGCTTTGACCCGGATCAGTCTATAGTTTCATTTCTCCATTTAAGTTTCAGACCTGAGGGATGTCTGAGACATAAACTTTGTCTTCCGGAATGCCTTCTACAGGCAAGGATGGGGTCACCCCTATCCTCTTGCCAGCCGATCCCACACTGGGGCCAGATGACAACTGATGCTCAGCAGATCACAGCAGATCCAGCTCAAATGGGTCAGTGGCTGGCTCACCTGGTGTCACAGGGTAGTGCTACAGCCTATTTCCCCATAAGCCAAATTCATTCCCTGGCACATGAAAAGCTTTTATATTACATTTCAGTCTGCAAGGGAAAACAAAAAAAAAAGAAAACAAAAAAGAACAAAACAGGGGAAAGAGGGGGTTTGAGCTGGAAATATTATAAAAGTATGGTGGGTGTTGTTGGGTTTTTTTTAGTTTAGGATGTCTTATTTAAGTATATGGTGTTTGTCATCTTTTTTTGAAAGGGAAGAGTTTCAGAACTCAGCTGTGCAGCTTTGAAGATTTGTCAGGAAACTGGAGATTTAGCTGGAAGCTTATTTTTGGCTGTCCTTCGAAATTTTTAGTAAGGTTCAATTTCATGTATTCATAACAATTTTATTTGTTTCCTACTGAATGACAGGCTAGAGATAAAAACATCTTCTGAGAGCTGAGGTTTTTATTGGATGTGACTGTAGGGCATTCTTTTCTTTTGGTTCCTTAGGTAGAGCCTAAAATTCGGACCATTTTAAGGCAAATTTCTAAGAGCAGCATGATAAAATTGTGAGAGAACAGCCATTCTTGAGGTAATTTCTGTTATCAATGACACAGATTTTTCTAGCAGAAAATGTACCTCTATTGTGTGCTGCAATTCTTGTGACAGATCTTCAAGCTGCACAAGTCAAAGGCATTGTTTTAAATACGTTGGACATGAATGGTACATCCATGAGAGCCTCCTCTGGAAAAAAACTTTTAACAAGTAATTATCTAATGCTGCAAAAATGTATAAAATAATGAAAATGTAGTTACATTTTCCATATCTCCTACTGAATCAACCTCTGATCTTGTTAGGCAAAGAAAAAAAATGCACCTGTCTTTGATAAGCTGAAATACTTCATCAGGAACAATTCTCTTGGCTTGTTGGATTTGGCATAGAAGTTCTTTATGCAATGTGTTGCTTGATTTAACTTCTGGCATTATAACCTCTCTCCCTTGGTGGATTTTCAGTTGCTGGAGAAGAAAGATGATGAATTTGATCAATGTGAGAAAATCTTCCTCAATGAAGCAAACTGGCAATTTCATCTAACTCCAGCTAGAATGAAAGAACACCATAGAGATGATAAGTAAAAACAAATAAATAAATAAAAAAGTTTCAAAGGTATTTAAGTCTTGTGTTAATTTTCATTGGGAAATAAAATACTTTATTGAAAAAGACTTAGAATCACTAGACCACTTCATGCCCAGACTAGGAAAAAAATAGAAAACTTTCAATTAGACTGAACCTTTAAGTTTATCCCTGCATATAATTGGATTCTGGACATACAGACATATGAGTCTTCCTCATTTATTGCTGAAAAAATGAAATATTTTTTCTTAGATCGTGGCTCCACTAACAGAATAAGGGAACTTCTAAATCCACCTGGCTTTTAATTTCTGCTTGAATCTCCCAGTCCTTCTACAAATTTTCCACTACATTTTTTCTACTACAGATTTTATTCATGGTTTTCTCTACACCTCAAGTCTGCAGATCTGAGGTATAAAATTGTGATCTTCTTTACTATTTTTCACAGCTGGCAAGCTGAATCATCAGTCAGTAATATGGGTATAAAAGCTTTGTACCTTAAGAGATACCTGTTTTTCATCTTCATCACTGGTGCAGAAGCTCTTTAGATAAATGGGAAATCTCAAAAAATGCCCAGTTACCTAAGAAAATATTAAATCAGGCTTTGGATCTACATGGCTGAAGTAGCTATCTGGCTGAAATGTTTGCCTCTTGTCCATATGGACAAAAATTACAAGCAATGTAAAATGAGGAGGCAATTTAAATGTTGGTTTTATCCATTAGGATGTACAACAGAGAGTTTTTCTTCCGTATTCCATTTTATTCAGCAACAGGATTGCTGCAGCTTATTATGCCTCATTAAGCCAAATCAGCAAACAAGTTCAGCAACTGAATAACTAAACAGGATCACACACACGTGAAAGTGTACAGGAGAAGTCAGAAGTACAGAATTACAAGCTAAAAATCTTTGTAAGAAGAAGCAACTCCGTAAAGTTCGTCTATGATCCTTGCTCATGCAAACAGCAAACACCTGAGGGAGGGAACTGCTAGTAGGGTAATTGTTTGAGTAGTTACAGTAAGAGTTGCCTAGATCTTATACATACTCTGCTAAATAAATTTGTGTCTTGACAGCTGTGCCTCTTGTGAAGCCAAGAGGGCTGCTTTAGCACAGAGTTAGAAGAGTGACACCTCACTAGTCTCTGTGGTTCCCTTCTGCTTCAATAAACTTCTTGATGATTCTAAAAAAGTCTCCTGAAAACAAAGAATGAATGGATAAGAGAAAGACTTCTAAGAGCAGCCATCTCTCCTCCCTTCATAGTGGAAGTGATCTGAGAATTCTGTTCTGTCTTCCACTAGTGATGCAAGTGTTGCCCATCCACCCACACTCATCTCCTGTGAGTTCTTGTAGGGCTTTTTTATTTTCATTCAAGCCATCCCTTACACAAAGAACAATTTCTCCCATTTTACACTTTCAGCTGTTTCATAGATTTTAAACATAAGGGTTTCACTCTTTCAAAGACAATAGTTATACATATTGTCTGTGGAAAATACTTTCTGGACAAATACCAGCAAGGACAGGCAAGAAATAATAAAGATCAGTAGGTTGAATTTCTCTCTAAACTGATCTTTATTCTATGCTGAATAAGACTTTAGCAAAATTCAAATGCCAAAATCATTTTCTCCTAAGTTACTAATAATAAAACAAGAAGAAATGGCCTCAAGTTGCGTCAGGGGAGGTTTAGATTGGATATTAGGAAGAAATTCTTCACTGAGAGTGGTTGGGCACTGGAACAGGCTGCCCAGGGAGGTGATGGAGTCACCATCCCTGGAGGTGTTTAAAAAATGAGTGGATGTAGCACTTGAGGCTATGGTTTAATGGATAGAGAGATGTTAGGATGAAGGTTGGACTCCATGATCCTAGAGGTCCTTTCCAACACTAATGATTCTATGATTCTGTGATTCTATTTCAGGTCATTATCTGTACAAGTGGAATATCAGTCTGCAATTGATGGTTGCAGACTCTTTTCTAGAAATAGTCTCTTTCTATTTCCATTGAAATTTATATTTCTACAATGTAAATATTAAAAATGTTTGAACAGTACCAATCTATAAAAGTTGATGTAAAGTCTTACTGGCTAAGATGACTCTTCTCCTTAATGTCACCCCCAGGTGCTATCCATCATTCAGCAGGATAGGCTGCAACACCAAACATCCCCACACATCACTGAGGTCACTTCTGGGGTGTCCTGTTGCCCTCTGCACTGCACCGAGACAGTGTGTGAAGCTTCAAGTATCAAGCAACACCTTGTTTCATTCTTCTTTATATCTCTCTATCCTTTCTGCTGCACAGGACCTTTCTGAACCATGAAGAACTTGGGACCTTACATCACCCCCTTTCCCCAAAAGACATGACATTATTGCTCTCCCCATTATGCACATTAAATGAAATCGCAGTGCTCAGAAGCAATGTATTTCTACAGCTTTGGAGGAGCAGACCAGGCAGTGGCCCACGTGTCTTCACCATGAAGTAAGCAAATGCACCTGAAACTGCAGACTGGAGTGCTACTGGGGCAGCCACCCAGCACAGACATTGGGCAGGATTGTCCCTGCCCTACTGCACTTTGATTTGTTCATTTTGTCAGGTATTTTTCATTTACATGTACAGCATAACTTTTGAGGAGTCCTGCCAATGAATATATGCCCCATGCTTCTCCCTGGCATTCCTATCACCAGCAGGAGCATGAGCCACATGCAGCTGCCACTTGAGAAGCCCATGCTGCACCAGGTCAGGTGGTGCTAATGCATCCACTCAGCATGGTGGCCAGCATCTTCTCTACCAGGGGAAGTCATCCTAGACCACCTCTGCACCAGGCTTTGGTGGAGGAGAGCCCTTGACCAGCAACATGCTTCAGCAGCTGGTGTGTGGGTGGGCTCTCATGGAGCCTCTAGCATGGGAAGAGCCCCCTAACCTATCCCTTGCCTTTTCAGCTGCACAGGCCACATGCCTTCTTTAACTCCAGTATGCTCTGGTCTGCTGGAGACATCCAAGAATGGTGTGTCTGGTATAGCATAAGAAGGCCATAAGCAATGTTATCTGGGCAGTAACTGTCTCATCCCACTCAGCTGACAACAAAAGAGGTGAATCCTTGTGATCCCCCAAAAGAGGCTCTCCCTAGATGGCAGGGCCACTGGGGCGGCAGTCACGACAATGACTCCAAGGAACTGGAGCGATTCTTCAAGCAATTGAAGGAGATGGGACTGTTTAGTTTGAGGAAGAGAAGGCTAAGGGGAGACCTCAACACTCTCTACAACTACCTGGAAGGGCACTGTAGAAAGATTGGTGCTGGTGTCTTCTCACAGGTAATTAATGACAAACAAGATAGAGCAAGAGGGAATGGATTCAAGCTGCAACAGGGTAGTGTTAGACTTGACATTAGGGAAAAGTTTTTCATAGAAAGAGTGGTCAGACACTGGAATAGGCTGCCCAGAGAGGTGCTTGAGTCACCATCCCTGGATGTGTTTAAGGGTTGTTTAGATGTGGAGTTGAGGGACATGGTTTAGGGGTGAACTTTGTAAAGTAGGGTCAATGGTTGCACTTGATGATCCCAAGGGTCTTTTCCAACCTGAATGATTCTATGATTCTATGAACAATAACAAAACAATTTATTAGTTCTCCCCAGTGAAGCAATCAACAAACAGTATGGATAAAGGTGTTATTTTCATAGGCGATTATTTTATGGCACGACTAAATTTTGAGGAAAAGGAAGAAAAAAAATATTAGAAAAAAGACAGGGGTAGTGAGACAGTACGTAAGAGGAGAGAGAAAGAGAGAGTAAGATAAAGAGACATCGTTCTCTTTATCCAACCTGTAAATCCAACAGTGTCTCACTGGATCTGTCCAAGTCTTCAGTTCTTCGGTGGTGGGTGCACCCCAATCAGTATTTTTCTGTCCCTTTACACCCTTGAGATATCTGGGTGGCATTCCCAGTTTCCACGGGAAGTGGTGTTGATTTGCCTGAGCCCCATGAGCTAGAAGTAGGTGGTGCCTGCCATCCACCT